>VDFB02000017.1:390598032-390667715 GCA_007258455.2 Sequoia sempervirens
GTACATATATTCTTACCCATTCAGTGACTTCAACCGTAAATAAAAGCCAAATGAGAAAAAAAGTTCTTTCAGTGAGATCTGAGATACCAGCAGATGGAGAAGCGGATGGCCGCTTCCCTATGGTGAGCTAACCAGTCTCTGCAATGTTTGCGGAACTGTGTATGAAAAGGGTAATTTCTGCGAAGCTTTTCATAAAAATGAAGATGGGTGGAACAACTGCAGAATCTGCACTAAACCTATTCATTCTGGGTGCATTGCATCCGGATCTTCTGGAGCTAAATGCAGTTCCTGTGCACCTATGTTACCAGAAACGCGACGGCAAAGCGCCGTTTCGCGTTTCAACGGCCGAAACCCGTTTCCCCGTCGCCAACGGCCGTTTCCAACCCGTCGAGCCGTTTCTAAGGCGTTGGAGTTAAAAAAATAAAAACTGCTGGTATGAATCCCGTTTCCCCGTCGCCAACGGCCGTTTCCAACCCGTCGAGCCGTTTCTAAGGCGTTTGAGTTAAAAAAATAAAAACTGCTGGTATTTTTAGGCTCCCCGGGAATTAACATACACTTTCAGTTAACCTGGAAAATTCTCTGAGTAGAATTAATACACTGTCAGTTCGTTAAACTGCACAATCGGTGAGTAAAATAAATGCTCAGTTAGTTTAACTGTAGAATTCGGTGAGTATAATTAATAATGCTATTAGTTTTTAACCATTTTTGTTTTTTTGTTTTTTTGTTTTTTTTGTTTTTTTTTGGTTGTGTTAAATATTTTTTAATAAAATTAGTATGCATTTCTAAAATTATTTAATAATTAAATTGTAGTGTTATATATATAATTGAAGTTATTTAATGTATTTATGTATATAAATCTATTTAAAATATAAAAATATGTTTTATAATTTAGATTATATATACACACAACACATACAAATATATATATATATATATATATATATATATATATATATATATTTGAAATTTTGAAAATATATATGTAAGTAATCCGTTTCTTATACGCAACCTCTAAATATCCCGTTTCTCGTCACGTTGCCGTTGCCGTTGCGGTTTCCGTTTCTCGTTTCTGGTAACATAGCTGTGCACTCAATTACTATGATGTGCACCCAGATAATACAAATGTTCAGTCACCTGAGAAATCAAATGATAGTGAAGTGGAGGAAACGGACAGCGACACTGATGAAAATTTACCCCGCATTCATATGATTGATGGGTTTTAGATCAAAGCTTGTAAACGCCCTCCAGTGGTAACGACGATTAGTATGCGAAAGAAAGACGATGAGGGAGATGAAGAAGATAATGATCTCTCAGGCATTGCAGGAATGCAATCAGATCCTCCTGCAACAACAAAGCATGGAAGGCATCGGGATGGGTGTCGATGTGTAGTGTGTACGCAGCATCCCAAGGGAAACCCACATCCTCAAAACTGTGAATGCCGGGGCTGTACAATTTATCTTAAGCGTAGAGAGACCACATTCAGACGACGATCAAAGAAGAAAACAAAATTGTTTCAGATAGATCATACAGATTATTACAAATAAAATTATATGAGAGTATAAGACTCTAAATACATTCTTATTGTCCAATCAATAATTTCAAAAGTCAGTGAAAAACAAAATTCTTTCGGATAAATACTGTACACTGTACATACATGCTTGCCTATTCAATGACTAGTTGAACGGTGAATTAAAACCAAATGAGAAAAAAAAGTTCTATCAGTAAGATCATGGAGCCAACGTTTGCCTGAAACACCAGGCATCCATGTTTCGAATAACAAAGCCAAACCAAGGAACAAATCAGAGGGAAGGCAAGAGAAATCTAAACCGTATTTTTCGGACGTCCTCTCTTAGATGTGGATGCAGTTGTAGGGATCTTCTTCTTTGATTGTCGTCTGAGTGTGGTCTCTCTACGCTTAAGATAAATTGCACAGCCCCGACATTCACAGTTTTGAGGATCTGGGTTTCCCTTGGGATGCTGCGTACACACAACACATCGACACCCATCCCGATGCCTTCCATACTTTGTTGTTGCAGGGGGATCTGATTGCATTCCTGCAATGCCTGAGAGATCATTATCTCCTTCATCTCCCTAATCGTCTTTCTTTCGCGTACTAATCGTCTTTACAACTGGAGGGCGTTTACAAGCTTTGATCTAAAACCCATCAATCATATAAATGTTGAACAAATTTTTATCAGTGTCGCTGTCTGCTTCTTCCACTTCTCTAATCTCCCGCAGCTCTTCATCACTATCATTTGATTTCTCAGGTGACTGAACACTGGTATTCTCTGGGCGCACATCATTGTAACTGAGTGCACAGGAACTGCATTTAGCTCCAGAAGATCCGGATGCAATGCACCCAGAATGAATGGGTTTACTGCAGACTCTGCAGTTGTTCCACCCATCTTCATTTTTATGAAAAGCTTCGCAGAAATTACCCTTTTCATACACAGTTCCTCAAACATTGCAGAGACTGGTTAGCTCACCATAGGGAAGCGGCCATCCGCTGCTCCATCTGCTTGTGTTTCTTGCCCCGCAATACACATTCATACATATTTTTCTCTTATTTCTTTCCATCCTTTTTTTCCTTTTATCACCCTCAAAATGTTTTTCAATAAAACAATCTGGGTATTGTTTGAGTGGGGCCTTCAAAACTTCAGAATAAAATTCTATCGAAGAAATAAAATAAAACAATCTCAGGGCCTTCAAACCCTCAGAAAAGAATTTCTATTGTAGAAAGAAAATAAAACAAGCTGAGCACTGTTTAGGCTCAACATTCAAACTCTCGGATAAATAATTTCTATTGTAGAAGAAAATAAAGCAATTTAAGTGGGTCTTCAAACCCTAGAAAAAAACTTCTATCGTAGGAAAAAAACGCTGTATGATGAGAAGAAAACCTAATATGAGTATATCTATACAATTTTCAATGTTTGTGAATATAGTTAATTGTATTTAAATATTAATTAAATATGATTTATATATAATTTTTAAACAATGTCGGTGGATATGTTACCTCTGTTTAAACATTGATCTAATATGAGTTTGCATATATAATTTGTCAACAATTTTTAATATTAATAGATATTAGTAGGTATGTTTAAACATTAACCTAATATGACTGGATTGATAATTATAATTATAGGCTTGCATTGTATACCTAAACAATATTAACTAACCTAAGTAAATGAAAAACATGAAGGAAGCATAACAATGATAATTTTTCCTTATTAGTCCCACAATTATCAACAATTTTTAAATTACAAATTCAACGAACGATGACCCTTTTATAGAGATAAGGTGCTAAATTTTATTATAAATCCATGGTTGAGATTACATCTTTAATTGATAACTAGCAAAGATCTCCTTTAATGTAAATATGTCACAAATATCTGATGAGAGTTGAAGTTCCAAAAATACCTTGGAAGAAGGGAAGATGAAGGAAAAATCTTGCAATGGAAGTTGTGGACCAAAACTTTGTATGTGAATATATAAACCAAAAATCTACAACAAAACTAGATGAAGACCAAAACTCCACAAAAAATAAAAATACTTGCATTGAAGTCTATTATTCTCTTTCATTATTAGTTTCAATGATGATTTCACCATCTTTTATGGCTTCTATTCTCTTCTAATCTCTAAATGTAATTAGATATTTTTCATCTCATAGATGTCTTGATCCTACATGAATTTTAATCTATATCTGTAAGTCTTGTAAGTGACTAATATTTTCACATATTCTACATTCCCCATCCTTGCTTTATTTTTATATTTTTTCATTAAGTTCACAACCTCTACAATCGAGATTATTAATTCTTCACCAAAGTTCTCAACTTTGTTGTCAAGAGTTCCATTTAATATCTTCTTGAACTTTATCAATATGACTTCTTCCTCTTCAACATCATTAGAGGATTAAAACATAATCCTATGGAATTTCTAATGATAGTTAATTTTTTGAACTTAAAATTTATGGCCAACTCTTGCAGTTCATTTTATTAACACTTAATTTAATTTAATTCTCTTCTCACTATAATTGTTCTATCCAATTTTTGATGTGTGAAATTGTCTTTTTTTCCAAATATTTTATCTTAGGAGCAGTTAGTCACCTAAGGCTTATATTGCAAATAATTTGGGAAACTCTATTACATTTTTCTCCAACCTTTGGTTACAACCGTTGGTTGCTTTTTCATCCTAATTGAATGGCTCTTCTCATTTCTCTGATATAAAATTTAGTATATCTTTCCCTTTTAAAGTCACTTTCTTTATCTATTCTTTTGTCATTACACTAATATTCTTCATTTTATCCAAGGAAGAGGCTTGCTTCTGAGAGAGGGGGATTGGAGTTGTGGGGAATCCTCTAGATTATTGTAGAGGGATAGTTAATTGCTTTAGATATCCTTAAATTTGACCAATTTTCCTCTTGATATCTTATTTCTTTTGTTTATCTCTTTTGTGATTGATGATTAAAAATTAGCCTTCCTTTTGGTTTAGGCGTTTTAGTTTTCTTTATTAAAATTTTTAAATTAACAAGGATAACTTGTACCTAATCTTTATTTTGGATCTTAATCTCTAGACATGCTAGAGTATTGGGTTCAAATCTCATTCCTTGCACTTGTATTCTCTCTTACGACCTTATTTAATTATTTTTTTTCACTCGTATCAACTTTTCCTACATCCATATGCTGCTCATGGTAAAATTGTTTCATTATTTCCTCTTTCCCTGAGGGAACCACTACTTCCTATTGATCTAGCTACTCCATTTGAAACTTTGTATCAACTCTAGTGATTTTTTTAGTAGCTAATATTCACCATTTGGCTAATAGGAAATTGGGGATTCAAAATTTGGCTAATAGTACAAGTTGTAAGGAGACCTTAATCACCACATATTTACAAAATTTTACATTATTGTCTTGGTTAAATCAATAAAAAAATTCTATTATTAAAATTTTCAACTCAAATATTCACTATAATATTTGATACCTAATTAGATAAGGGTCACCTAAATTGTATAAGTTATAGTAGTTCAAATAAAACTAACTCACTAATATGATTACATAATTATTGATTAAATTTTAGGTAAATATCATAATTTTTTTATCACCATCATTTATTTTATTTAAAATATAATGGTTGGGGTTGTATTCCATTGGTTAAAATGTATTTACAAATCTCCAATACCCATCAAGCCTGAAATTGTATTTGTGTCATTGAAGATTTATAATCTAATGGGTAGGGTTAAATTTTGTGGGCCAAAATATACTTGTAAAGATCCAATTTCCATGGGGCCTAAAATAAAACCTAAACCTTTAGACTATAAATAAAATCAATAGTGGAGAAAATTAATTTAGAGATGATTTAAAATTTTCAATTTTAGACTTAAAATATTAAGGAATTAAGGAATTATAGAAACATGCACTACACCTTAAACTAGTCAATCATTGCCACCCTAAGGACCTTACTTTTCCATAGGAGTTTGTTTTTTTTTTTAAAAGGAAGGATTCACTATGTTAACTAATTCATTTTCCTATTTTTTGTTGAGATTCGCTAAGGTTTTATACAAAATTTTAGTGAATTAAAAAATAACCATAAAATTAATATTTCTTTTAAAGGAAAGATTTTCCAAATATATAAATTAATATTTTTTTTCTAAAAAATGAAAGATTCACCAATATTTTATATCCTTTTTTAAGGGGAATTTCCTAAAGTTGTCACTAATCTCCCTTACTTTTCACATAGTTCCTCAAGTAAAGGTCCTTTATTTAGCTCATCAAGCTCATTTGGTGCATTAGTGGAGTTAATTTATTACACATTTATGGGCATTGTGGCTGACTTATGTCAAATTCCTTATTAACCTCCTTAATAATGCATTGAGGTGAAATAAAGTATTTCTAATTTTTAATTTTATTTTTTGGTTCCAAAAAACTTACCTTCAAGCTCCTTTTCTTTCTCAATAGGAGCCTCATGTGCTATTTCTTCTGAAATTGGAGATTTTTCCCTCTTGTTGCTACTTCTTCTTTGGCCAACTGCACATCCTCTATATTTTTTTCCAATTCCATCTATGTTGGACATTGACTGTGGATACATTAGAAAATTTCATGGAGAGGGAGTGATTGTTACCATTGGTTTCTTATCTTTCACCACTTGTGGGGGTCTTTTTTTGTAGGTGGCTCTTGAAAAAACTAAGCCATAATAGGTGTTGTAACCTATTCTTGTGGGAGTGAAGTGGGAATGGTCCCTTCGACAACCTAAACTACAATAGGTACAATACTTTGTACTTGAAAAGGGGCTATGAGAGTTGTCTATATGTGAGATACTACAATAGTTACTTTACAAATGAAAGAAATTTTTGCATCATTGGGTCCTTCTCCTGGTTGAATAATGGTTTCTTCTAGTACTTTGATTTTCTTTATTAATAAATCTTCAAAATTTCTTCATATTTTTCTAAATTTCCTTTCTCTTTTTTCTTGAATTACTACTAAAGGTTAGGGAAACTCCTTATGGTTTTGATGCATAAATGTATGCATTCAACCAATTAGTTTTTCTTTCCAAAATATGTTTTGTAAGTTCTTTGATGGATGAAAGATCATTTTTAGACAAATTAGGATCTAGGATAGGCTCATTGAAAACCTTGTTCAAGTTGTAGCTGATGTACAAGACCATTTATTCATCCTTAACTCAAGATTTGGTACTTTGTGAGTACGCATTTTTTATTTTCTTGACCATGACTCTATAGTAGCTTCTTCTTATTACTTCATGACCATATACACAACCTATCCAAGAGTATTCAATGCTTGGCATATGCTTTAAAGAAGATAAAACCCATTTCTTCATTCACCAATGTGGATCATAGTTAGGCTTGTATTCATCATAATATTTCAAATTATGTAGTTGCAACTTATTTTTAGGAAATCTGGCACAATTAATGTTATACAACAAGCATACCATCTAATGATAATAGGGAAATTTACCCTTATACTTTATTTAGACTTAAATAGCTTGTGGGTTTCAATATATTTCCTTAAAAGATCTAACATGGTCACTTTGTCTATTGGTATCTTGGAGATTTGTAGGGTTTATTCGGAAACCTTTCTATTTTGAGATAAGTAAATTTTTGGAATTAGATAAACCAACTTCCATGCTTCTAAGTAGTAACTTTATCTTTCATAGAAAATCTTTTAGGTTTTTCTCCTTCCATTATCCTCACTAGCCACGTGAAAAAGGCATCATTTACCCTCCTATAATGATTCATGGAATCTTTCTTTTCTAGCTGTGATTAGTAATCATAAATTATAATTTGGCTTAATTTTAACCCTAATTTTCCTCTTCTTTCTAAAATAGTAAGGGTGGTTCTTTCTACTAGAGTGCATAAACCAAATATGAGGTCATGTGGAACTTATGGTTCACTTCAAAAGTGGTCAATTGTTCATGTAAGTTGTTTATGATGATATCTACCCAATGTAACATGGTTTTCCCCATTATATCATTTTCAATGTAAAAATACATCCATGGCTCAAAGGTTGGGGCAATTGGGAGCCCCTTAAATTTTCTCAATAGAGTCATAATATCTCTACTATGTAACTAAAAATCACTCTTGTACAATAATTTAGGAATTTTAGAAACCTGTTTATTTGGATATTCCATCCACTTAATATTGATAATCCTTCTACATTTATCTAGTTCATCATTGAATTCATTCTTAGAATCTTCTATATTTATATTCCTTTCTTTTATAAATGGAATGTTAAATATTTTTTTTATTGATTATGTATTTAAATTAGAAAAGACCCTCCCACCTACAACTAGTTTCCTATTCTTTGTATCATGATTCTTGATGTAATATATTACTCATTCTAGGAGTTGCATTGTTGTTGGGAAGGAAAATTATTTGTCTAATCCATTCAAGAATTTTTTCCTAGCCTATGTTGTGGCTGACTTGTTGGGATCATTTCTTGTCTCCTATTTTGGCTAACCTAATTTGATGTTTTACTTACTTGCAGAGGATATAAATGAAAGAAAATATCAGTTGTAAGGAGAGTGAGAATGCAAAATAACACAGTAAGTAATGTGAGCTATGGAAGATATAAATTAGATGTGCTTCAATGCCTTAGTCAATAGAGTGTATTGTTGATATATGTTGTAAATCCAAATCTTCATGTATCTTGCTTGAAGATAGTGAGTCTCCCTAGTAGGCCCTTGTATCTTTCCCTAAGGTTGTGCACCTCAACCTACAAGTCCTTATATCTTTCCATAAGGTTGTGTGTCTTAGCTTGTAAGTCCTTTAGGGAGCAGTGTGGTTCCTTAGGGAGAGAGCCTTAAAATAAATTATAATCTTATTCATATATTGTGAGATTTCTCACTATGTTTTTTTCCTTCTTGGGTTTTCCACGTTTATTTGGTGTTATCTTGTAACTTTGTGTTCATTGATTTATCTTTCATTGTTGTTAATTTGTTTAAGGGCTTCTATGTTGGACTAATCACCAGTGTCTCCCTTCGGATTTAGCACATGGACTAACCACCTCCCATGGATCCTTTTATCTCTGACATTTGTATCGGGTGTTAATAGATCGATCTTTTGATGCAACGAGAAACATGTTCCAACAAATGGTATTAGAGTCATCGTCACGAGTTCAAATACCCTTAGGTCACATTGAGGACGGGATTGTTGGACTAATTTCTAGCATCTCCCTTCGTATTTGGGACATGGACTAATCACCTCCCATGGATCCATTTATCTCTGGCTTTTGTATTGGGCATTAACAATTTGATCTTTGGGTGCAATGAAAAATGTGTTCCAACATGATGATCTTGTTAGAAGACTGAATTTGTATTGTGTTGAAGGGTTTAAGTTCTTGAAGATACTAATTCGCACCCTCTTAGTATCTAGGTGTGTTCAAAACATCAAAGATTACATCATAGAGGAGATGAATGTCCTTAAAAATGTCATCCAAATTTGCAAGGTAGGTTTCTACAAAAAAGTATGTGATATCTGATAGATATGCATCCCAATGTGGTGGATCTAGAACAAAAATTTAGTAATGTCTTGATATAAATAATCACTAGAACTCATGAATGAGTCAATACTGGATTAAAATGTAGCAATAGGTGATGTGGGAGATGAGATCTCAAGGAAAGTCATATGGCTACATTGTTCATGTAACCAAATAATGGTGTATCAGAATGTCTTACTGAGATTAGATGGTGTTTTTGTATGTGATGGAATTAGATGATTAGGTAAGGCAATACCATAATTGAGAATAATTTGCTTCATTTTTGTATTTTGATGTTGAAGAAAATATTCTATTGTATGCCTTTTCATCCCACAACATCCACACTTCATTTTCCATTTATTAGGAGGATTGTAGAGAATACTCAAATGGAAGGGATTTAGTGAGGAAGACATGATCACATGAACCAACAAACTCAAAAATGAAAATAAATAAATTTCCTTCTTTATTTAGAGGGAGCTCTAAAGAATGATTAGTGCTGAAAATATACCCCCCTAGAACAATGTGCAAGAGAATTACAACTTGCGTGAAGATTTGATACAAAATTAACCATGTATAATGCATGGTGATTTTTATAAATAGGTTATGAAACTTTGAAAAATACAAGAAAATATTAATTCCTTGCCAAATTATGATAGAAATAAAAAAGTATACAAAATTTTTATAAGTGGGGTGAAAGTTATGCTTGTTGGAATTCATTTATAATATTGTTTTCAAAGGACAAATTTTTTAATAAATAGCACAAAATCCAAATCATCTCAATGCCAAAATGTTGACGAAAAAACCAAATTGTCATAGACTATTCACAATTAAAAATCACTCTCCTTTTGCAAGTTATACAAAATTGAAAAAGACCCCCTTTTGCAGGCACTTGAAGGATACTAGGCAGTTAGTCTTGACCAATAATGGTCAAAATAAAATATTAATGGTTAATTTTTTTTTAGTAAACCATTAACAATTATAAATAATGTAACACGAGATGTCAATAAGAACCATATATGTTATAGTTACAATAGATGATTAACTATTATATGTGCCTATCTTGAGTCAAGGGGCGGGTATGTGGATGAGCTAGAAGTGTGGATTATTGACCAAGTCTATGTGAGAGCCATTGAAGACTATACTTTTCTATAATTATGTCAAACATTTCCAAGAGTAGATTGGGGCTGTGTACTGATTTGTGCTATAAAGGAGGAATTTAGAATAAACAAGTGTTGAAAATGTCTCCCTATACAACTCCTAGATTGGCTAGATGTGATGGACCTATCATAATAATTCACAATAGATGATCAAACTATCTCTGTATGTATTTCTTGTAAACTACTCGAGTGCATGTGATTCATAGCCAAGATGAGGCATGATTTACATAGCAAAGAAGATAAATCCAAAGAAAAATATTAAGAGAGCTTGTAACCTTATAAAATTGATTTTGTGTAGGGGTGAATGATTGTAGTTAGGGTTAGCCAAAAAATAAACTTGTAGATCCACATGTCATGAGACAAGAATGGGCACCAAAATGAGAATCTTGGTTATGAAATTCTCACGTAGCAATAAAAATTTAGGCATTTTAATGATGGTGAGTCATGTGAGGATTGATGGAGCATGAATTATGGATCTAGGGTAATGGTTAATGCCTCTTGATTAGCTTGTCCATGCCTTAAAATTTCCTCAAGCATAGGTGAATCTCCCTTGTGATGCTTTGTAGGGTTTTTTGATCATTGTGTGACATGAACACAGGAAAACTGCTTATTTTTGTAACCACTAATGCAAGTCATGGAAGTTGCCACTGGTACTCACCTCAAATGATTCTCCAAGAATGATTAGTCTTAGAAGATACTAACTACTACCTGAGATATGTGATGGTTGAAATCCCATACACTTTGACAATAGAATGTGATGTAAACCCTCTATTGAACTTGAAAATTGAAAACAAATGACCAAAAAATTTCCACAAAACTTACAAGCAGATTGATAGACCAAAATTCTTGTAATGGTACTAGTCAATGCCCTCTAAATAGACTAAAATGGCCACATATTGGCTAAAAAATAAGCATGACCATGAAATCTATATCAATTGCAAAAGCAATAGATACAACATAACAAAATAAAAATTAAAATATCGACCCAAAATGGCAAATGGGTAGAGGGGTAGATTGAACATATGCTAATTTTAAAAAAAAATTTGTACAACTTTTCAAATAATGATTAAAAAATTGCAAAAATAAAAAATTACCAAATTTAACAAAATAACAAAATTAAAGGTATTTTTTTGTTTCTCAGGCCATTTAAATGCAATGGCAGTGTCTTTTTGGCTCCACAAAGCTCTATTGATAGGGTTATGTGTGGGAGTCACCTTGATGTGGTAAGAAATATGATCGCATGGCTCTAATACCATGTTGGAGAATTCCAACATCAAAGAGCATGAAACAACCTTCCACTATAAGTAAAAATATGAGTACTATGTAGAAAATTGGGGAGCATAAATTTATATTGTATTTTATAAATTCAAATAGATAGATCCAAAGATCTTTAAATATGCATCATTATTGGAGAGATGTGTCTCTTCCATGACACATGACTTTACATAACAAATGTATTAGTGTGTAAAATATAGTTTATATTTTTAACACCCCCCATAAACTTTATAGATTATCACACAACTTAACTAGATGATGGGGGCCACCTATAAAAATAAGGTTTATTAGCTAGCCATGTACAAATGAAGAATATTTAACATATTTATACCTTCTTGAAAGTATAAAAACTTATCCTTCTTCTTTTGAATAGCCTTGATTAATTTTGTCCATTATTATCCATAGTAAGACATTCTCCATAGTTATATCAATAAAGGAAGTGAAGCATTCCCAATGATCTTTACGATCAAGAACTTCATAGATTTATCAATGATCTTTATGATCAACTTCAACAATGATCTTTGCAATCAAATTTCAACAATGATCTTTTCGACCAATTTTAACAATGATCTTTTCAATTGATTTCAACAACAATCTTTGCGATCAATTTTCAAAAATGATATTTTCTATCACTTTCAACAACAATCTTTTTGATCAATTTCTTCAAAAATCTTTGCGATCAACTTCAACAATGATCTTTGTAACCAAAAGCTTCAACGATCTCTACGATCAATTTTAACAATGATCTTTGTGATTAAATCTTTCATAAATTTAGCAATGATCTTTTTATCAATGCTACAACTATTCAACAATGATCTTTACAATCAATGCTTCAAATTTTAAGGTTAAATTATGATCTTTGTTATCACAACCATTCAAAAAATGATCTTTGTGATCAACTGCATAAATTTTAGGTTCAACAATTATTTTTTCAATCAACGCCACAACCATTCAGCAATGATCTTGTGATCAATTATACAACTTTTACATATATGAGTGCTCCAACTTCAAATCTCATACCACTAATTTGTTATTTTACAATCTAACATGAGAATATTTATGCTTGTACAACATTTTGAACATATTTGTGACGTTTTTCCAATTTGATACACCAATCCATCTACAATCCATCTATATACTATCTTTTAAAGGTTGTTTCTTCCACTTTTTATTCCAACACAATTTCTCAAAATGGTTCTTCAATCCATAGATACTGCAAGGATTAAGATCCCAACACATCTCTTTTTTATGTCTATGCCTATGATAATTGTACAATTGCATGCATTATATTTCTTGAAATAAGTTGTTTGAACTTGTAATATCTATATTATCATTTTTATTTCTACTAGCATATCTAGGGCCTTCATTCTTTGGCCTTACTATTGGTTCAATGGGATTTAAAATTCCTTGTCCATATTTTCACAAACCTTTTCTTTCACATCCCATTCTTTTCATTATGTTAAATCCAATATTCTTTGAAAAACATTCTTTCTCATTATCCTCATGACTAGAAATATTTGTAGATTTAATAATATTGTTATCTTCCTTACACTTTTTATTAGTGAGGCTTTAGCTATATTACAATTATCAAACAATTCATTTAATGAATAAAACAAATCACTTGTATCACATGACACATTACATAGTGTCATAGGTTTAGATTGTAGACTCTGGTTTTCCTTTACGTAAGTTTCAAACTTTAGAATTTGGTTTTACTTTACATAAGATTCAAGTAATTCATTGGAAAAAATATGTTCTTCTCTCAATTTCAATATACCTTCCCTTTGTGACCTGGTTGAGTGTAGGATCATTGGGGTCCAAAAAGTGGTAGTATGATAAAAAATGGCTAATGACTTTTTTTTTTAATCCAAATTTGATGAAACGAAAAGGGTTTATGGAGAAAATTGTTAGCTTTCCAAAAATATAAGATATGCCTTATTTGGAATTAAATAATTAATTATTATTGATTTTATACATACATTCTGATTAAAGTTCTAATTGATAGGCTGATTGAAAAAATCTATAATTCTTAAATAATTTCACAGTTTTTAAATCCAAAAGATTTAACACATTCTATGCTTCCCATATTATAAAATAAAAAAAGAAAAATTGAATTTCATGAATTTTAGACCAAGTTATGGTGGTTAGACAAACAAGTTTTAATATTTTTAAAATTTTTTAATAAAAAAATCATAACTAATTATTTACTTGCAAAAAAATTACAAAAAAATGTGGTACATCTAGGCATGTGTCCTCTACTTATATTGAAAGTTTTAAATAAATATATTACTTTTTTCTTCTACTTAGGTTGGTCAGAAATATACCTACTTTTTATTTTTTCCTGAAAATTTAGTACTTACTACATTGAAATTTCAAATTTTCACCAAATATATATTTTTTTTTTCAAAAAATGAATATTATCTTAGAAACTACATTCAATTTTCTACAAATTTTGTTCTTACATTATTTTTAAATTATGTTAATAAATTATTCATTTTTTTATGTCAAGTTGACTAAGTATTTTACTGAATTATCATTGCCACTTAAGGGCCTAGTTTGGACCCCCATGATCTTTCACTGACCCACCTATTTTTTGTTTCTAATCCTTCATTTTTCTTTCTAATCCTTTCAACTTATTCTTCCAAAGTATTTTTCATACATATTAAGTTTCTATTTGCTTTCCTTTCTCTTTTACCAACCTTTCCCGTTGAAAAACAATTTTCTTTCATGATAATAATTTAACCACAAAATAAAACTTATGTAATACTTGATGACAACTGATTTTAGTGTTTTGACATACCGTCACTCTTCTATGATTTGAAATAATCTACTATATATTTAGAATTATTTCAAAACCTCAATTTATCCTTAAATAGACTACAATTTCCATGTGATTATCTCCTTCAAATGTAAGAGTACTTGTTGCTTATCTTCTCAAATTGACATCTTTCTTGGAAATTTCAACCTCTTCAAAATTTGTGTTCTCCTTTACTATTTTGATTACTTCTTTGCAAACATTCAACAAAATTCTAAGGTCTACAATCCTTTCTTGAATAATGATGACTTTTGCATGCATTAATTTTAAACTTTGTTTTCTACTAACCAACACAATAAAAATATTAGCTTTTAAATTAACCTTTCATCATAGTGAAACCTTCCTTCTCCAACCATTTGATGACTTCTCCCAAAGTTGGATTGTGATTTGTCTCTTTAACTTGCTATATGACTTGTCCTTTCCTTAATGAAAACTATTTCTCTATGAAAGCCACTTCACCAATGTTGTAATTTGGTTTCAAATGAACTACAATCTTTATAAAGTTTACTTTCAAAAATAACTTTGAACTCCTCTCTAACCTTTCAGTATTCAAATTAATGATTACTTGTAATTGTATTCCCTTATTCTCTTATCAATGGTAGATCCTTTTTCTTTTGAAAGGTGGTGAAAGAAAAAAATAATTTGAAGGTCTTCAATATGCCTTTGAAACCTGCGTTGGAACTCCCATTTAAGGTTCTTATGATTTACTAGTTTTCCTTTTGAGGGCTTTAATTCCTATTGTAGGAGTTTATGGTGAACTCCTCAAACACCCCAGAATCACTTGCAAGAAAAAATATCTTCCACAAGAGAGAAATGGAAAAAATATCATGTCATGATTAAGGATGCAAGAATGCCAAACTAAATATGGAAAAGTACATATGAATCCTTTCTTATATAGGTAAGGTTGAGATGTAGTATTGAATATGATGTTGACATGTGTCATAATCTTATGACATACGACAACTAACTAACTACCTAGGAAATGATGCTAGATACAATAAGACTTCTAGAAAAGAAAACTCATCCTTCTAGAAGGAATTTTATATCCTAAGAAAACATGTGAACCTATTGATCACCTAGTAAATAATACCTAGGAATATAATTAAATGCCTAAGTAAACTTATGTAAGTGTAATTAAATAATTAATTACACCAACACCTATGGCTTTCTAATAATGATCTCAATTTTCCTTTCAATTTTCTAACCGAAGCATAATAATAATAACATGACATGACAATATACATCATACTCACCAAAGCACTAACCGAAGCTCATATCCCATATTGTAATCACAAAGTTTGAACACAAGTCAGTACATCTTTATGACAATAAACATAATCATAATTAAAAATCATAATAACCTTTAAATGTCCTTATTATTTTACCTTCATCTCCAAGTTTCAAGGCCAAACTTCCTACACATCCATAGTGGGAATGGATGGGCACTACATTCTCCCCCCCTAAAACTTGACTTACTCCTGGAAGTCACAAACTAGGGTGGAAACATAACACATTAGTACCAAAATTTCTTTACTCTATATTTGATGTACATCCTCTTTTTCTAAATTATTTTGATTAAAATCACTATATGACTACACATTTGAAAGCAATATTTTCCTAACTACCTTTACTTAGAAATCCATACCTCTCTTACAGTGTGATACCTGATTTTACACAAACAAATATAACGGATACCCCAATTAACTCTATTTTTCATTCCTAATTTACAAATCTCTTCATAATTTCATACAAGGAAAACACATGAAATGATTTCTTAATATTAAAACAAATACACATCATCTCATACTTCTGAAACTTATTTCAAATTACAATTTATGATTTTCAATAACATCCACTCCTTTTAATATCACAGATTCTCAATATATTCACATTTAAGATAGCATGGTTATATCTCATTTACATCAATAATCAACAAAATATAAGAAATATACATCTAATGCATACATACACAATCACATCACCGAGAAGTGCACAATACAAGGCTACACAAGGGTCCATCTGGACACCGAAAAGCAGCATACTAATTCATGATACATAATCCATGAGCCAAGAGCCAAGAGCCAATATCCATCTCACAAGATCCATACCTCACACTTAGTGGTTTGATGGTGTTAGGCCACACACATGGTGAGACCATCCAAGCAAGACCACAATGACCTACCTCTTGTTATATAAGGTGGTTAGCCTCCAAGAGATAGTCATCACACATAGGTAGGTAGTGGGTCCTAGCTGTGTAATAGCCTCATATACCCCCATCCTCCAGGTTCCCTACGTCTGCTTCCTCGTATACACTCACCAAGTCTGCCTCATACGTCCTTGGAGAGGAATCACAATACAACACATGGTCGACATCGAAAATAATAAGGATAAATTAGCTTAGCCACCAAAGTCATAAAGAAGAGCAAATAGAAATTCAATTCCAACAATAAATAAATAAATGTGCATAATTTCAACACTAAATCTCATGTAACCATGAGGGCTACGAGCAAATAAGATCACAAGGTGTGGCTAAACCATCACAATCAAATATACACAAGGTGTCGACCTTCACAATCAATAGAAAATCAAGAAATACACAATCTTTGAAATTACACTGTACAACACTGTGTGACTAAATACTAGCCACCAAACGAGGAAGGAGGGAACAACGTCCGGCTATAACAGTAGCCCTCATGTGGTGCAGAATGATCACGCCATCCACATAACTCAGAGTGTACTCCTCGGCTACACTTCGCATCGCGTCGTCACACGGCATGGACTAGCCAAGTGGCCCATGCACTCCTTGGCTATCCGCATGGGATGTGCACCTCGGTCTCCATCCCGCATCGCATCTCAGTGCGACATGGTCATACACCATCCAGAGAAGGCACGCACTGGTCATATGCTGCATGGCAGTGTGTTCGTGGCTCCGCGGAAGTAGGCACACGCTAGACACACCTCGCATAGCGATACCTTGTGGAGAAGGCACACGCAGGTACTCACCGTTGCCAGAGGTATACATGGCTAGGACCTACCCATATGCTAACTGACCCAAACATTGTCAAAAGCAAACATGAGTATCCCTCTACAAATGTGTGAGGCCCTATTACTCTCATCACACAAGTAGGCTATCATAACACATCTCATAGTGCACCTTCACGTGTCTATGCACGTGGCATCGTGTCCTCGAGCCCAGCTCGCTACTATCAGCAACATGGCATCATCACCAACACTGTGTCAGAACATCAGTGAGGTGTGGCATCGTATCCATTGCATCATGTCAGAACACGTGCAGATATATACATAATATATATATATATATATGTATATATATATATATATATATATATATATGGTATATATGATATATATATATATATACATAATATATATATATATATATATATATGAGTATATCAATATGGGGCTACTCGAGCTTCACCTCTCATACGAACGAGGTTGACTCACTAATGTCAGCTCAACATCCCTATGGATGGCCAGACAAATAATAACAAACCGATGCTGCTATACTCAAAACTGTGGGGATTAGGCTTACACATATGGATCAAGTATCTTGATCCATCATAAGGGGAAGTAGTGAGTACATTTCCTCGGGATCAGTTGAGCTAAGACTGCTCTATGTCGCAATATGCGTACGCTGCACACTCCGCCCTAGGAACTTTGTGGCTGCTACTACCCCTTCACAAATTAAGGGACTGGAGAACCAAAAGAAAAGAATCTATGAAACTATCTTTTGGCTACTCATATTTAAATTTCAACTACACGTGGGTTGGCCCTTAATCAGGTAACAGACATACAAGCACACATAATGGTATGGTTAATCCCACACCAACAAATACAACATAACACTTATGAATGGGTACATAGTATTACCATTCTATGGGCACACAAAGAAAGTACGGGGTATTCACAACACTCAACCAATACATAGTTACTGGTTTCTCACATTTACAAAGGGATACAATTACATATACAATTTCATGAGCACATTTACCTCTATAACCCATGTGATTCATATCATTACATATGTCAATAACCTTTTATCAGCTTTTCTTTCACTCTACTCTTTTCCATATATCACATGATATTAACATGTCAATGTTAAGATTATTGAGATCACTTAACAACTCCACTTAACAAATTCACATTCACTTTTATTCATTCGGTATAACATTTTATCCTCATAACATATGCATATGTACACTAACTTTTCTTCCATTCAATAAGAATTTTACATAGGCCTCATGAATTTCTAAATGCATCGAAGAATCATTAATACTTTCACATCAACATTCATGTATCAAAAATTCAACAAATTATACACAAGTTCTATATTCACAAAAGAACAATAATGATCCTCTACTTAACTCTTACTACTTCATGTAGGTCTTTTCTAAACACAAACAACTCTTACTTCATCATAAGTTTTTCAAATTTTCACAGAATAAAAAGATTTACATATTTGTTTCTAAAACATAGTCCCACATTCTTTCAAACTTTATTCCAGATTAGTACAAGTAACACTAAATCTTTACATAGTGATTATTCCTACTCAAACATCATATCCCATACCTAGGCTTAATTATTTCACATGTTACTCCCTCATAATAATTTGACATGCAAGACATCCAATGGATAAATCTTTTCTATTTATACAAAAATAAGAAATGAGAGACATTACATTATAGGTTTCAACTACACAACAAGAAAGGTGTCCAAATACCAATACAGTCATCATAATTTTTCAAAATAGAAATTTAGTTATATGTACTAGCATCTTATTTATTCTATAAAAGTAGTCGTTTCCAATAAAAACATATCACAATGTAAAACAAAATTTAATTATATGAATTTACTTCTAAATGCATTGATTAAATACCTAGCAACTACACTCAGTCTCATTCATAATCTTTTTTTTTTTAATTTTTTTTTTTATGCATAAATCAAAAGTAAGGAGTGCAATTTCAAGAGAACATAAGATCTGTCACTCAAACAATTTCAAACATTTTTTTTAATTCACAGTCAAGGTTTAAGCAGACAAGTTTTAGGCTTAAATTATTTTCTATTATAATATGGTTTAAGACTATTTCTCTTTATTAACTATATGTGGGTTAAGAGAAAGGGGAAACAAAATAATTTAATTCAATGCAAGCAACTTGCAAATACAACTTTTCCAAACAAACATCTATACAAAGGAAAATTAAGTCACACTTTCTACCCAAAATCTTAACTACCACTATTAGACAAGTTTTTCTATTTTTAAACATAACCAAACACAAGATCATGATTTCATTACATCACTCAACATGCATTATAGCAATCACAAAAGATCAACAATAATTCGTTTATAAACTACCAACATACTTTTTCTTTAGTTTGTTCTAACAACCCTTTTACATGCAGTATATTTTAACATTATAAAAATGCAGTTTACAATATATGGGTGTAAACACTCTTACAAACCATGGAAAAAAACACACAAACATATGACATACTCAGGTCAGGACTTCCCTATTAACTACATAACATACATTTTAGGGAACTTGCACAAAACCACATAAGTAATCTAACTACGCAAAATAACATCTTATTCTAATGCACATTTAGTCAAACAAAGAAATTTACATGCCAACTTGTTAATTAATTAATCTAAACCCATTCATGGATTTCAAAACTAAACTTGCACTTTTAAGAAACTTAAAGTCCTAGAAATGAAACAGGGACACACAAGAAAAATTAATAGTTGCAAGCATCCAAAAAATCACACCCAACAAGAGAATACACAAAACATCTAATCCATTGTTTAACATTTCAATTAGATGTATAGATTAAAATATGGTATCTAACACAATGGTCCCTTTGACCTTCTAGCCACACATCATATATTCAATAACATATGCATGGGGAAAGATACTATAAATAAATATGGACAACAAAATTAACCAAAGATCCCAGTGCTGCAAACCTGACTTTGATACCAAGTGTAACGCTTCGCCAAGAGACCCGGTGGAAAAACACAAAAGACATACAACATCATACCAATAATTTTTTTAAAAAAAAAACTAAAGTGACACTAACTAATGCAACTCAACCAATTAATATGGATAACATCATTACATTAACATTATATCATAATCACATTATGACTTAAAAATAACATTAATCATAACCCATTTACACACTTGTCCACCATGGTTCCCTAACATTGCTATTATGATACACCTACACTAATTTAGCCTATATAAATATATTTGATACACTAAAACACATACAGTTAATATTTTGAATATAAATTAAATCTCATACAACAAAAACACATACAATCAATACTTTGAATGTAAATTAAATCTCATACAACAAATTACATATAGTAACATTACTTAATTATATTTAAGGCTCATTTAACACTATGTTCATATGGACCTATTTCCAATCAACACCATAAAAGAGGTGCATAAAGACATATCACATCTACTTCTAAATTAAGTTTATATGTATCATAAATACAACATTCTCTTACTAACATTTCCATTGCATAATAAATAACAATAAATATCTCTTCAAGACTACAATCTATATACATTTTCATTACAAGAATGCTACAACATGCAAAATAAACTCATCTAAGAGGAATATATATAATACATATTGAATATAATTTTCATAGAATTATCACTTGCACATAAATTTAACCATAGAATGAAGCGAAAGAAAATACTCTCCATGTTGCGCATAAATTGCACCACCTAAATCCCAATGGATGGTTCAGAAATACCACCCTACCACGTGGAACCCTAAGGCCCACTCCCTCCGTACTAGGAGACAACACTAGGCCCCACACACAAACAAACAAAATAAACAAGTGGTTGACACTAACCATCTAATGAAGACTACCAAGACAAAAATCAACCAAAATTTACAAGGACTTCCACAAAGACTTTAGGTACTTTTAAAGACCCAATCACATAACACCATAGATAGAAAACTCAAAAGACTAACATTATACCATGACACTACAATGAAATATATAACATTATTTTCACAATCTTATAATATGATAACCAACTTTAACTTAGCAGTTCATAGCCAAGACCAACAATGCACAACCTTGGTACAAGTGATCTTTACACATGCAGAAGTATCAACATAAGATCTCACAAATATGAAGGGATTTATAACATGCAAATAGTAAACACAATTAAATAAAAATGGTACAACACAATACAGATCAAAGAATATAGTTATACCTTTTAATACAACTTTTAAAACTGAACTAATTCTCACTTGACAACAGTCAAAGTCAAATTTGTCAACAATAAAACAGCCATAAAATAGTCATATCAACTCGAAATCAAAATCTGTAAAATACCTATTTCAGATTTAGTCATTGAATACTCAACATCGCGAACAAAATTGACCAAAAATGAATAATAATTTCATAAAATGCAAAACAACATACGAATCCCATAAAACCCTCTTTTCGATAATATTTGATTACAGTCAAATGACAATATGAGTAACTCAACAACCAGATCTTATCCAAAATAAATTATTAAAAAAAAATATTAAAATTAATTTAAGCACTTTCAAACCCCTATGAATCTAAAATCTCAATCTTCCATTGACTGTTTACAGGGAGAAATAAAAATATTTACAGTCATAGAGAAACAACTTGATAGCAGTCTCGTGTTTCAACCATATCTCACAAACTACAATCTGAGTTTTTGAGATTTTTGAAAAAAATTTAAATGACAACGAGATAAAAAAACCCTTTAAAAATTTCACCAACCCAGTTCGTAAAAATAGATTTATGAGCAATGCTATCAGACCCTTTTACTGGTAAAGAACAAGAACAACAAATATGTATTGTTTTTTATTGTAGAATAAAAAAAATGTTTCATTCACACACAGAAATAAAACTATCCAATATTTATTTTCAAAAATTAAAGAGAAAATAAATCAATTAAATTATTCATACCTGCAAAAATAAAATTAAACAAAATATTTTAAAATCCAACCTAGATCCATCGCTTGGCAATGATAAAGATTTGATGCCGAGTTCCGAAAACTTTAATTGTCAAAATCCCCAAATTGCAACAACTTTCTCATGCTTCTTCCTCTTTGCAAGCATGGCAAAAACCCTCTGAAAATGAAGAATTCTCTAGCAAAATCTATTTCTCTCCAATCTAAATTGAATTCCAAATTTTTATTCAAAATCACTCCAAATTTCTTAAAAAACCTCTAAAAAATTCTCTTAGAACTATGCAAAATCTTTTATTTTATTTTTTAAATCCTCTAAAATTTTCTGCCTCCCAAAAAAGAGTGAAACTCACTTTCCCTATTTTCTCATAAATAAAATTAATCAAATTCCCAAAAAAGAAATAAAAACAAAAATGAAAGCAACTTTCTTTCTTTTTCCTAAAAAGGCTCTTTTTTTCCAAAAATAAAAATAAAATAAAATCCTCTCATAAAATAAATTACTAAAATATTAAATTAAAACACATATCCTCAACCCATTAATAAAATAATTAAAATAAATTAAATAATTAAATTTACTCACATAATTAACTCATTTGTTTAGGGTTTCCCATTAAACAAATTCAAAATATTACAAGAGATAAAGAAAACTCCCATAAAATAATTACTCCACCAAAACAGTAAATCAAAACATAAATATAACATATACTTACATATTGATATTTAAATATTTACTAATAAACATTAATATTTAATAAATAACATTAGAATATGTTAATATTTATAATTTTATTTTCATAAAACGTAATATACATATAATCATAATAATATTAACAATTAAATAATAACTAACATATTGATTCAATATCTAACTTCACTCAAATAATCCATAAACCAAAGCTCGACATATACTGTGAAATAACTCCACATGAAAGAAACATTCACATCAAAACATAAATAACATAAATAACATTAATTCCAATCACAACAACCCAACTAACCATAGGGTTTAATACCAACAGGTTGGGATTTAAATTCAAGACAAAACAATAAAATCAAACAATCACGTATCCCACAAGAAACATTCACATAGATGCAACACTCCAACCATAAGGTAAAAGAGATTGGACATTGTCCCATGACAACCCGAAAAAGGTGGTCACACACAGAATCAATTGTCCCTAATTGGGGACAATGGCTAAGGTCAGGTTATAACTTGGGCCTAAATGTTATCTCCTCAACCACCATTAAGATTAAAGGCACGCTTAGACTTGCTAATTCAGGTGGATTCGTAGCCTAGTACCTATTCATTCAAACATACAAATTAGAGCACATGTGCATAATAGCCGAAGCACTAGGAAAGAAACTTTAGCAATCGTATCTCATGTTTGTATGTCTTTCATACACCCAATGGTACGATGCTGCCCTTTCCACTTATCCTAACAAACATACTACTACATCAGTTAGCTATCCAAGTAAATCTCTGCATAATAATAATAACATGACAATATACATCATACTCACCAAAGCACTAACCGAAGCTCATATCCCATATTGCAATCACAAAGTTTGAACACAAGTCAGTACATCTTTATGACAATAAACATAATTATAATTAAAAATCATAATAACCTTTAAATGTCCCTATTATTTTACCTTCATCTCCAAGTTTCAAGGCCAAACTTCCTACACATCCATAGTGGGAATGGATGGGCACTACATTCTATGTAATATGAAGTTGACATGTGTCATAATCTTATGACATGTGACAACTAACTAACTACCTAGGAAATGTTGCTAGATAAGACAAGAATTCTAGAAAAAAAAACTCATTCTTCTAGAAGGAATCTTATATCCTAAGAAAACATGTGAACCTATCACCTAGTAATTGATACCTAGGGATATAATTAAATGCCAAAGTAAATCCATAAATCATTTTTTCTACAAATGAGTGGAAGCTAGATTTCTGAAGCAAAAATGAAAATGACTCCAATAAAAATAGTTGGATCAAACTCTTGCATATTTGACAAATTATGTTATATTTTGACGAAACAAAAATTGATCTTGACTTTCTCTATCGCCTTGGATTCAATGGTGAGGCTCTCAAGACCTCAACTCGCACCCAACAAAAATTTCATGCCAAGATTGTTCTCTCAGATCTAGGAAGAAGTTTGCAACACTGAAGCTCTGATACCATGTAGGAGTTTATGGTGAACTCCTTAAACACCTTAGAATCACTTGCAAGACAAAATATCTTCCACAAGAAAGAAATGGTAGAAATATCATGCTATAATTAAGAATACAAGAATACCAAACTAAATATGAAAAAGTACATATGAATCCTTGCTTATATAGGCAAGGTTGAGATGTAGTATGTAATATGATGTTGACATGTGTCATAATCTTATGACATACGACAACTAACTAACTACCCAGGAAATGATGCTAGATATGATAAGACTTCTAGAAAAGAAAACTCATCCTTCTAGAAGGAATTTTATATCCTAAGAAAACATGTGAACCTATTGATCACCTAGTAAATAATACCTAGGAATATAATTAAATGCCTAAGTAAACTTATGTAAGTGTAATTAAATAATTAATTACACCAACACCTATGACTTTCTAATAATGATCTCAATTTTCCTTTCAATTTTCTACAACTTTAAGAATTAATTCAATGGCCTCTTTTTGTTCACAATCACCTTTTAATTAATTCAATAGCCTCTTTGGATTACACTTTTTGTCCAAACTTGACATTGAAATCAACATTTTTCACCAAATCTTCACTTTCTTACACCTATAGCAGCCAAACCATTAAGAATTTGAAGATGAAGAAAACTAGTGATTTGTGAGATTTTGTGTGTAGATTCTAACTATATTTAAAAAAAAAATTAAAAAAATTGTGAATCATTTTATGTAATTTTCAATAACTTATTTTTCTACTAAACAACATTTTTAAAAAGTGAGGTTTACTTCGTACCACATAATTTTTTTTATAGAAATGATACAATTCTAATTTTTAAAATATAGATTTGTCACAACAATATCTAGTGCATGGATATTTTTTCATAATTTTTTGTTGCATATTTTTTTAAAATTAAATTTCCAAATAAAAGTAATTATAATTTGGACAAAGGTGTACTTCGTACCACATAAATTTTCTTGTATGCATTTGAATTAACTTATTCTTTTTTTGTTAGAATAAGGACATCAGTACCTAGTGCACATATATTTTTTATATTTTTTTTTCTATTTTCCTATTTTTTGTATGTGTGAAACAAAGACTTTGATGTTCATTAGAAAACCTACATTCACTAGAAATGAAAGATAAATATGATAATAAAATTAAATATATTTAAAATTATACTTTTTGGGAAGCTTATAATAAGGGCTACATACTTACAAAACATAAATTTTAAATGAATTCATTTGATCCCCCAAAAGGTAAATAAAAAGTGGTTTTTTATCAAAATTTTGATAGCTGTAAATGAGACTCCATTATAGGTATGGTTTAAAACTAATAGGATTCTATCCAAGTAGGTTTGATCAAACCCTATTTAATTTAAATCCTTTAAGTGGAACCTTTAAAGGGTTAAATCATTATATTTTCAAAAATATGTGATTTTAGGAAAAAATCAGAATGTCCCAAAAAGTGTAACCTATTATTGTGGCAGAGTTTGTTCAATAGTTAGCAAACAACTATCTCTTTTGCATACAAAATACACAGTGAATAATCTCCTTTGGTTGTGCTCAATTTTTTTACATCAACCTTCAAACTATAGCTTCCATTCTCCAAACAATGGCCTTCTACAATGCACAATGACTCTACAATAAAAATTTTCCTTTCTTCTGTGACTAGTATGGTGCAACTCCTTTTGGATTCTTTATCAAAATTTTCCTAATGATTTAATCTTTTCATATGCAACTTCTTTTCACCTTGTTGTTGCAAAAACTTTAGTAAGAAAATAACTACGATCTTATTGGAGGCAACTTCTCAAATTGATCTCATTTCTCCCTCAACAAATAATGATCCTTAACAATATTTTTGTGCCCCTTCACTTCAACAAATTTTGATACAACAATAGCGGCTTATTTTGATTATACCAATCTTTATAATCTTCACTTGAGAAAAAATATTATTCCTTTTGTGCTTCTATTCAATTCGACAGATGGTCAAAATCTTCTTCTAAGAATTTCACTCTCCCCCAATCTTTCTTTCTCACAGTCTTCAATATACTTTTTGTAAACACAATCAATTAGAATTTTGAATAGCTAGCTCTCCTAGTAAACACAATCAATAGGCTCTAAAATAGTGACGATCTTTTATTGTAGTTGGAGGATCAAGTCTATAGTAGTGATTTAGCATGCTATAAACACTTTTTTTCTTTCAACTTTCAATTTCTATAGAAACATGAAAAAACTTCTTTCTTTTACGATCCTTCATGCAGTGACAAATGATTAGAATTTAACATGGAGCGGTGACCTTGGAGACTTCAATTTATAAACCTATTTTCTTACATGGCATTAAAATCTTCTTTAACAGCTACACTAGCGACTCCATGTACGACAGATCTCAACACAATCTATTCTGCAACTTTTAATTTTGTCCCAATCTTTCCACTAATCTGGCTCTAATACCATATAGAAAATTGGAGAGCATAAGTTTATATTATATTTTATACATTCAAATAGATAGATCCAAAGATCCTTAAATATGCATCATTATTGGATAGATATGTCTCTTCCATGACACATGAATTTACATAACAAATACATATTAGGGTGTAAAATATAGTTTATATTTTAACATAGTAGAGTGCGTATATCAATTTAATATGAAAAGTGTATAATTCAATGAGAAACCTTACATATATAGGAAATGTAGATTAGGTAGGAAGGTAGGACTAAATAATTGACTAACCCTCCAAAGATGGAACACTTGTGAGCTTATTTGACAAGTGTATGAGCAAGTGTCAATAGATGTCTCAAGTGGTGAGGATACATGTATCAATACTATGAAGTGAGATAAAATCAAAATAAACCTAAGTAAGCTTAAGCTATGTGTGAATTGGCCAATTCTAGAAAGGTGATATCCTATCTAGATGGATAAAGATACTATTTACACTAACATAACCTAAACATGTTTTGATTAGATTAAAATTAGAAGGGCTAATACCCATTTATAAAACAACCATAAAGGCAGACCAAGAACTCATGGGCAGTGAGAAAACTAAAATGTAAATAGAAACTAAAGCTTAAACAATTTGACCAATAGTAAAAAAACCAAAAAGAAACCCACAAAGCCAGGACCATCACAAAACCACCATGCACCTATAGGTCTCCCAATAACTTGAGGCTAGAGATCACATTCCATTCTTGAGAGAGGAACTGGAGCTTCCTTTCAAAAGTCATAGGCCCTTGTTGAATGGCCTAGTTATCCGTCATGACGTCATGAGCGGAGGTGTCCACCTTTTCCCCCTTCTTCTACATGAAACCATCATCCAAACCTTCTATAACCTGCTTCCCCTGGCACTTAAATCATCCTAAAAAACCTGAAGAGTGAGGGTAGTGTTCTTCATGGTTTCTTTGTTTTAGTCGGTGATGACCCTAAGGAACTACATGGTATTCTCTTGGTTTTGGTGGATGGCATCAATATCAATTAGTAAATTCTTCTTTTCTTTCTGAGTACCAATGATGGCTTGAAGATCATCTAGCTCTTTTTCCCACCTTTCCCACCACTCAAAAGACTTGGCCAAACAAGCAATCGTGTCCCAAATCTTATTCTCCACCTTCCTAGGCCACAGGACCTACTGTTCTCCTTACCTAAAATTTGGATTCTTTCTCTAGCCGTGACTAGTTGAGCACCACTTCATGATATCCTTATGAATGTTAATTTTCTTTGAAATTTTTAATTGTTTTTCTTAGGGGATCAGCAGGGGGATGAACCATCCTAGTTTTAGTACTAGATTACTCCAGATTGATGCACAGGTTGGGAGAATTTTGTTTAGGGTTAGAAATGGGAGGGGTGTCGAGAACATCTGAGACATGGTCATGAGCTGAAGAGTGCATAGGAGAATTGGTCAGGTCAGATTCCATGAATCATCATCATCATTAGAGTTATCATAGTCCCTCAACCTAGAGAAATGGGCGTGGGAGTGGGCTCCGATAGGTGACTGCATTTGATAGGGACGGGGGGTTTTATCATTCATAGGGGCTTTACCCCAGGCCCAGGTGCTACGACAAACAAAAAGAGGGGTTTCATCAATAGTAACAAAGGGGTTGGGGTTCCTAGGGGGATTTGTGGGGTCAAGGATACTTAAAGTTTTCTTGCACACAGTAGCAAGGGAGGGAGGCAACACAAAATGAAACTTGCATAAATGAAAAATAAGGCCCTGGTGGATGGGTAATTTCTTGCATTTAGCCTAAACATTTCTAACAGACTACTCTTGCGAAGATAAGAGCCAAAAGGGGAAATTCATCTTGATATTATACCTAAGATGATTAAGCATAAGGAAAAGGTGGGCATGGAAGTGATAGAACCACCCTTCAAGAGTGATGTACCTCATGAGAATTTCAACAATGGTGCTCTAAACACTAGGCATGTTAGTGTGGTTAAAACCATTCTACAACCTATTCACCTTCTCACTCTCTTTTAGGAACTGTTTCATGTCTTCTTGGTAATGGATTTTCAACTTGTGAGGAATGCAAATCCATTCTAGGGAAATCCCCATGGCCTCTACAATAAGCTTAATGGTCACCATAAAGGAGACCCCACCAACAATAATAGTCCCGTCCACCCAAGAATTGGTGAAATCCAAAGAAATTTTGGGGTTAACGCCATGCGTCCCCTCCACATACGAAGTCAACTTTCCCTATTCCAGAATAGCCCAAACCTCCTTGTCTTGCTTCTGACCATCACAGTTTGTAGGTTCTTCCTAGACCAAATCCCTTCCCATTGCAAAACCCACAAGTTTCAGAGCAAGGAAACACCAGTAATAGAAATGACTATACAAAAACCAAAGCCACAAGTAAAAGTAAAAATTCAATGATTGATTAGAGAACTTAAGTTGCCATAATTGACATGCATGGCAACAATCAATACAAGCTAACATCAAATACAACTTGATCTCATTTAGATAGTACTTTAACATCATTTTAAATTAATTCAAGCACCTGACTTGGGATATGGAGGATAATATCCCATTTAACTAAATCTAGAGTAAAAGCTCCAAGATTTACTAAGGCATCGACAACTTTATTGTCACTCTTATACATGTGATTCACACTACAATTCCCAAGGGAAATCATGAGATTACGAGCCGAGGCCACGGGGTCCTAGAGAGTCCAACAGGGAGAGGCTTTCCCAGTCAGCATAAGAACTGTGTTCCATGAGTCCCCATCAATGATCAAGTTAGAGAAACCACCTTGCATGGAAATTTTAATGTTGTGGAAGGCCACCGCCACCTCAGAAAAACTAGAAGATTGAACCCCCAAGTTAACTACATAAGCTAAAATTAACTTTCCCTTGTGGTCACAGATGAATCCACCCCCACCCGCCTAACCTAGGTTGGGTTTGGTCTAGCCGTCAAAATTGAGCTTTAGCTATCCAAGCATGGGGGGGACTAAGGTGTACTTCATCTGTCTAGCAGGATAAGAGAGCTAAGGGAATTAAGGGTCTTAGAAAGTTACCAAGCATAAACAATCGAGACCTCCAAATCATTAGGATTTATTTTGGGCTTGCAAGGAGTAGCAGAAATCAACTCAATAATTTGACTAATAATTTTGTTGGCCACCACCTTCCACAAAGAACTTTTGCTTCTAAAAACTCTCTTATTGTGCTCCTTCCATAGTGCCCACCCTATGAAGAACAACGATTTCCACCAAAGCTCAACGAATAGAGGGTGAGACACTTGTAGGGACTAGCAATCCAAAATCTCATGGACATCCTTTTTCTAGACCCAAAAAAATTTGAAAAGAGATTGAATTTTCTGCCTAGAACTTGCTAGGAGTAAGAACAATGGAAAAGCAAGTGAGAAGTGGACTCAACTTCATTCTCACACAAAAAACACTGGTTCCCAAGTTGAATGCCCTTTTTTTGCAAATTATCTAGAGTGGGGATCCTTTTGTGATAGACAGTAAACTAGAAAAAATTGACTTTAGGTAAGGTATTGTCATGCCAAAGCTACATCCAATCAAACATAGGGTTCCAAGAACTAGAGAGGAGGTTGTAGCTGGTCTTGACAAAATAAGCACCATCTTTAGAATCCTTCTAGTCCAGCAAGTCAGGAAAGTTTGAGGGAAAGAACTTGTGATTTTTGTTAGTTCTAAGAAGTTCTTTTGTAGTCAGTTGAATGGGGGTTCAAACCAATTAGGGTTAATCTTCCATCTAGGTGGATCAAGAGAAAAATCAATGTAATCTAAGACCTTATCATGCAACCAAGTACAAAGGTCCAGATGAACAACAGATAAGACTAGGTGGATACCAAGGGCCTGAGAAGACAACCAATTCTCATGCCAAAAGGAGACCAAAGTACCCAATCTGAATAGCCAAGAGGACCCTAAAGAAAGTAGATTCCAAGTTTTTAAAGTGTTATTCCAACTCACAGAATCAGTAGGAAAAACACCATTTCCTAACAAGGAAAGACAATCAAGTCCCTATAGATTCTTATTCTTGAGGATAGTAATCCATTCTGAATAGTTGTTAAGAAGTTTCCAATAAATTTTGGTTATAAGTGCCGTATTCATCGATCTTGTCCTTCTGAAATCCAAACCTCCATAACATTTCCTGGAGCACACAATATCCCAATTCACCAAGGAGAATCTGTTGTTTTCCTCAGTTCTCGACCACAAGAATTTATGTTTCAAATTTGTTCAAGTTTCTTTGACCACACCACGGTCATGAAAAATAAGGACATTAGGTACACAACCAAGCTTTGAAGGATATTTTCAAGAAGAAGCTTACCAACATTATTGAGAAGGTTCCCCTTCCACACAACAATATTCCTTTGAACCCGCTCCAACAGAGTAAACTAGATAGAATTATCCACCTTACCAACAATTAGCGGCATACCTAGATAAGCCGAGGGAAGGGAAAGGGTCTGAAAATTAAGAGTTATGGAAATCCTAGGTTGAAGAGCAGGGTCAACATTTAGGAAAAAAATAACACTTTTGTTAAAATTGATACATTTCCCAGAGGCCAAAGCAAACTTAGAAAAAGTGTCCATCATAGCTTTAGCATCCGCCATGGTGGCTTCCCCCATTAAGATCGTATCATGAAAAAAATATTGATGGGAGAGACACAAAAGAAGGGGAAAAACCCACTAAAGAACCATTCAAAATTTGATGTTCAAAATTATGAGCAAGAACTTTGGCCATAAAAATAAAGAGATAGGGGGATAGTAGGTCACCTTGGAAAATTCCAACAGTAGTTGAGAAGAAACCTTGTTGGATGTCATTGCGAATCATAGAGTATTTGGGGAAAGTTACACAACTCTAAATTAGATTCAACAATTTACCAGAGAAGCCAAAATAATGGAGCGCTTCAAAAAGGAAATCCCAAGACACCTTTTCATAGGCCTTGGAGATATCTAGCTTAAGAGCCATACTTTCCTTTATGCTTCTATCCATAGAGTGGAGGGTTTCATGCACCAACATAATAGTGTTAGTTATCTTCCTTCTAGGAAAAAAACCTTTCTGGCCAAGGTGTATCAGCTTGTTCAAGTGGGGTTTAATGTGATTGACCAACAATTTGGAGCAGATTTTGTAAAACTTATTGTAGAGACTAATAGGCCTAAATTCAGTCAACTTATTGGCTCCTTGATTCTTAGGAATAAGAAAAATGAAGGTGTTATTGAATTTTTTAAGAATTTTTCTAGAAGAGAAAAATTCAGCTACCACAGCCATGATGTACTAACCAACAATATCCCAAAACATTTGAAAAAATAAAGAAAAAAAGCCATTCGGTCTAGGAGCCTTGAACGGGATGAGGGAAAACACAACCTTACGAACCTCATCCACCTGAGCATTATATTCCATAGATGAGATCTCTTGCTAAGATAGAGCTAGAGGGATGACATTGAGGATATCACCCACTAGAAACTTTGTAGGGTTATGGTTGAGAAGGTTATGAAAAAAAGAAACACCAACACGAGCTAAATCATCCTCATTAGTCACAGTGGATCCATCTTCAAGGATCAATTTTGAGATATATTTTCTCTTCTTATTTCTTTTCATTGTCATGTGAAAGAATCTAGAGTTTTTATCCCCTTCATGGAGCCATTGATTCCTAGACCTTTGTTTCCAATAAACCTCCTCCTTCTCAATAATATTATGTAGTTCACTAATTAGGATCTTTTCCTTAGCAACAAGATCCCCTAGAAAACCAAGTTCCAACTCTTTTTGAACCTATCAAAGCTATTCTTTGAGAGAAATTTTCTTTTCAAAGATGTTACCAAAATAACTCATACTATAAAATTTGAGATTGCATTTGAGAATCTTGAGTTTAAAAGCAAGATTGTAAATAGTAGAAAGACTTCCATGTACCTTCCACCAACAGGCAAGAAGATCCCTGAACAAAGGTTTATACATCCACATTAATTCAAAATGAAAAGGCCTTTTCACTTTAGGGGGAAGAGCTCTAGCATAGGAGCAACAGGGTATGATCCGAACTAATTTTGATGAGAGGGGACAAGGAAAGCAAAGAAGTGTCCCAATAGGAAGACACCAAACATCGATCAAGCCGAACTTGAATGAGATTATCCCCTATTTTTTTGGTAGACTAGGTGAAAGAGCTACCTTCGAGGTCTAAATCTATCAACCTACCATCATGCAAAAAGGAGTTGAGATCCAACATGCTATCTGAAAAATCTAGAGTACCACCCTGCTTTTCAGAAGGAAAAAGAGTGGAATTGAAATCACCCATCACCATCCAATTATAGTACAAAAAATTATTCCTACAACCCAGCAGGTCAATCCAAGTGGACCTCATCTGAAACATATTATTGGGTGCATAAACATTGGATAACACCTAATAAGGGAGGCTGAAATAATGAAGAAACCAATGTTAAGAATTTTTTTTCCATAGAAACTAGGGATCCATTGAGAAAGGGTTTCCAAATCATAACAAAACCACCAAAATCCCCAATAGCATCCACTGCCAGGAACATGGCATTAGGCTAGATGAACTTACCAAATTTATCAAACTTAGCAGTCATCATTTTAGTTTCTTGTAAGATAAGAACATCAGGCTTGAACTCTTTGATGGAATCCCTAACAATATGCTTCTTATGAAGGCTATTCAGCCCTTGAATGTTCCAAGAGAGGATCAACATTTATTACTACATCTGGAGTTGACCTGCTCCAGTTTTTCCTGGTTGCCATTCACAATGTATTTTGTCATGTTTTTCTATCTGGTGACTTTACCAGGTTTCCTTCCTACCTTAGCAGTAGTCCCCACATCTATCGAATTCTGAGGGCTAAACAACTTGGAAGAACTGAGAGGGCCAGTCTTTCCCGAGGAAGGGGGAATACCACAAGGGATAACCAGAGAAACACAAGCAAGAATATCATTTGACACCAGTTGCGAGCCAACATCACGCAACAGAGGAGACATGTTTAAGGTGGATACCTCCCAACAAAACTTGGAGGAATTCAGGGAAAAGCATATGTTAGCCACAAGAGAGGAGAGCGGGGACACTGGATGCAGAGCAAAGGGGACATGCTTAGCCAAAGAAGGGGCTAGAGAAGGGGAAGGGGCAAGCAATCCAAGAAGAGAAACCTTGTAGGTTGATGAAATAGGAAATGCAAGAGGATACTGACCCATCAAGATGGTTGGCACTGAAGCTAGGATAGATCCCTCAGTACTAGAGTCGGGGGAGGGAGAGGCCACAACCTTAGCTTTACCCATAGGGGGCCTGAGCAGACCTTTTAGGAAAGCATTGCAGAGATGACATATAGAAGAATAATTTTGACAAAAAGGAGCAGAGTTTTCATATTCAATGGTTTGGGACCACCTACCAAGCCTGGAATCTAGAATGATCGAGCTTGGGAGGACCTTATTTAGCTCGATACTAACGTAGAAATGGATGAACACCAACCTGGATCTTAGTTTGGTAACATAATCTAGTGAAATGAAGTTGCCAAAGGAGTTGGACACTCCCACAATAATTTCTTTGTCCCAGAACTCCATAGGGAGGCCTAGAAGATGAACCCACGTAGGAAGAGCTACCACCAAGTGAGAAGATGGGTCAAAACCAGGTTACCATTTGTACAAAGTAAGGATATATTTATTGAAGAACCAAAGGTCCCTAGTGAGGGTAGCCAAGCAGTCCCCACGAAGATTGAAGTTGAAACAAAATAGGCCTCTTAGAAGAGCTGAAATAGAGAAAGAGCCTTTGAAAACCCACATAGAAGAAGCCCAGTTGTGAACAGATTCCATATTTAGCCTTCTTCCCAAAAACATACTAATCATGTAGTTTTCGAATTTTGCAATAAATCAGTCCAGAGACAGGTCCAATATTTTTAATGTAGTACCTTCCTCTGAATGCACAAGTTGGACCCCATCCCCAATCACACCATCTTTCCCACTAGGAGATTTTGGAAAAAATTCTTTCTAATTGAGTAGAGGAGGTACCACAACAAAGGGGACATAAAGCAACCTAAAGGACCTATGAAAGTCTTTGGGAGACCCACCCTGCCTGACATAAATTCTAGAATTCCCTCGCTTCAAAGGATAGGAACCAAGAGATTCTTGCCCAGCATTGTCCGCCTGCACGCCGCTCATTTCAAAAGCAACTATCTAACACAACCTAAACATGTTTCTAAAGATAAATTTTTAATTTTAATAAATTTTACAACTAAAATATAAAATAAAATTTAAATAAATTAAAGTACTTCACTAATAAATAAAAAAATATTCTAGAACTTTATAATAATTAAATATAACACTTGTAATAATTTAAATTTTACCACATCACCAAAAAATTAAATAGCTTGTATTATTTAATTAGTTAGGTATAATAAGAAACAAGAATTAATATAAAAATGTAATAATTTAAATTTTACCATCATCACCAAACAATCAAATAGTTTGTATTATTTAATTAGTTCAGCTAATTTTTCTCATTCATAAAAGAAATAAATTAATGAATTTTCACTAATTAACTAAATAAATTTTATTATTTAGTTAATCTATTTATTTATTTATTTTGAATAAAAGTGGCATATCCACTAAAAATATTTTATTAATATTAAAATAGAAGTTTACATAGAATGATATCGAGCAAGAAGAAAATGCTCTTAGTAGATCAGAACAAGAGAGAAAGTAGGGGCCTTAAGGCTAAGTAGAAAAATAGGGGGACAATAAAAATCCCATGGAGGAGAGATGAATGAGAGCCATTCACAAAAGGAGAAACAAGTAATGATAAGCCCCTCAAGCAAGAGAAAACTAAGGAAATATACTTCAGGACTAAGAGCATCAAAGGTAGGACTTCAAGAGAAACCACAAAGCTTGCAAAATGATCCAAGGATTCCCAAGCTTGCAAAGAAACACAACGGAGGAAGCCAAAAAACCAAAAATGCAAGAGCTAGTATGAGAATGAATTAGCCAAAATAGAAGGCCCAAGTGCAAAGGGCTCGATACCAAAAGATAAAAGGTGTATCCAGGATGCTAGAAATGGAGAGATTCTTAAGTAGAGCTTTCTTCTAAGGAAGCCAAGTCCGCAGGTGGCAGAAAGAAAGGTTCTTTATGTGGCTCATAGAGGGAATGTCTAATCAGTAAATGAACTGCATCATACAACTCCTGAAGAGAATCATAGATAGAGTTACCATATTAAGCGCAGAGCCTAAGAAGCAGATAGTTAAATTCTCTCGAACAATCACTTAAAAAACCATTGGCCATGGAGGAAAGAAGCAAAGTAAACCACCTATTAGAAAGTAAATGTTGTTTGCAAAAGATACCTCCATTTGTATTCGTGCCCTGGAGAATTCCATAATTCTCCAAAGTAGGTTGTAATGAAGAAAGTGGGAAAATGTGTGGAAGAAGATATGTGCTTACTAAAAATTTAACCATCTCCACATAGAAAAGGACATCCATTAAATTAGAGGTAAACCTTGAGGCAACTTCATGTGGGAGAGATGATACATGAAGATCTAACTAGTCATAACCCAAAACCAACTCAATTGCATCATGAACCTATTTGCATTCAATTGCAAACATTAGTCTCATTTCCTCCGATGTGAGCATTGAACAATCTCAAACTTCATGAGTCCATGGAGGAACAAAAACTTGGAACAAGCTATCCATTATATCAACAAGACCAGTAAAATTGCACCAGTAAAAGATGTGAATAGAATGCTACCAGATTACCATTTTTATAGAATGATAGAGTTGTCGAAACACCTATGTTGAGACCTCACATGAGAATTCCATTAAGTAAGTTGAGCTTCAATTGTACCCCAAGGAGGAGGAGGTAAGATGCTATTAATGCTTGAAAAACCATGTATCTGGAAATAATTGAAAAATGCCTCTAAAATTCATTGACTCCTCTAATGTCTGTCAACAATATTAGCCTCTCATAGGTGGACAAAAGATGAGGTAAATTAAACTTTCCAAATTTAGCCAAGCATGCCTGTTGCTACTAGTTGATAAAACCAATACCAATTCCACAACAAATCATAATTTCCAATGCACAAAATATGCCAAGAATTCCTCAAGAATGTATGTCATGAAGAAACGGGTTCATTGTGGTGAACACAATTGAGGAAGGGGGGACAAGTGTCAACCCCAAATGCTAAGAATTTCAGAAAATCACATGAGCATTAAGAAGTGTGATCAGGTAAGCAAGTGTGAAAGCAAAGCATGTTCCAAATATAGCTACCGCCAAGACAAAAACATCATATCCAAGCTATTAGCCATGAGCAAATAAATCCTAGGTTGTCAAAAAGCATTAGATATGATCGTACTCCCACCATGAACTACCATCATGAAAAACAAAAGGAACGAGAGAAGCAAGTCCTAAGATGGACAACTGTGAAGAAGGAAGGTGGCATGAAACAAGTCCCAAGAGAATAACAAGACATGAGTTTCCAGCAACTAACAAATAAAATGTTGTTGATTAGATGTAGCCCCCAATGAAATTTAAAAATGCTAAAAAATGAGAAAAATACCCAAATTTAGCATTAGTTCTTGAGAAATAAATGAGTGCATTCCTCTACCAAAAATTCTTTATAAGGAAGAGCTTCATCAATTTCCTTATTTGCAATAGTATCAACGTACACATTTGCTTCTCTATAACAATGAGAAATCCAAATACTTGGGAAATCCTCAAGTTGTTGCAAAATGAAGGAAAGAATATAATCCAAAATGACAAGAATCAAAACTTCTCTTTAGATCCAAAATTACAACCATTGAATCACCTTCAGTATGAAGACGGGAGATAGAAAGTTTCTTTGCTAGGTTCAAACCAATTCTCAATACATTAAACTCTGTAATGTTATTGGTGCAGTAAGGAATTAGTTCACAAGTAGTACCAATAAAGTTCCCATGCCAATCTCTTAAGATTGAATCTATGCCTGACTTTCCCGAATTACCTCTCGAAGCCCCGTCAAAATTTAGTTTGATAAAGTTTCTAGGAGGGGGTATCAATGTTACAGAATCTCTATTCACAAAAGAGGCCTTGGTTGAAATTGAACCTAAACTAGGAAGTCTAATCAGTTGCCAATTTTTCATAATGAATGCATCCCAGGATGAATAAGTTCTTTTTGAATTTTTGGCCTTGAAGATAGCATTTGTTCTCATCTCATAGATGGAGATCTCAATTTTATGTAGGACTTGAAGCAAAGTAGAGGCCTTATTTCTAAAAATTCTATTGTTTCTTTCAAGCCAAATATTCTAGATGACTATGGAGGTGGTAATTTCCCAAATGCAAATGCGGGACAAGATGAAGAAGAAAAAAGAGAAGGCCAACTATTGAAGAAGCTTAGAATAGAATTAGGAAGAGGGCTAGACCATCCAAGTTTGTTCATAACCCAGGTCCAACAACTATTTGCAAAATCACACCCGGTTAGGAGGCAGTCAACAGATTCAAAAGCATTCCCACAGTAAAAAAAAGGGAAATAAAGTTGTGATTCCCAATCTGTCCAATCTCATACCTGTAAGGATTCTATCTTTGATAACAAGCCAAGCAAAGGCACCCACTTTTGGAAGAACATGTGGTCCCCAACAAAGCTTAAAAGGCCAAGGATTGCCTGTGTTTTGGCTAACCAATGAATTATAACCTTCTTTTACACAATACTGACCAGATTTGGATTTTATCCAAACAATATCATCTTTCTTGTTAGAAAGAAAAATATGTCTTTTCAGAAGTTCCACTTGTAAAGAAATATTTTCAGAATGGGGAACATGTAAAGATTCAAAGTCCTTCCATTTAAGAAGACTGGGATTATTCAAATCAATCTCTAAATAATCTCTTACTCTATTACCCTAGTGAGCTTTAAGAAGTGGTTCAATATGTTTTCAATTGCCAAGGGTCCTAATAGGTTTATGACCATTCCAAGAATCTTCCTAGAAAAGAGCCTTCTGATCATTGTTAACAACCCAAGAAAGGTGAGGAACAATAACAGATCTACAAGAGGCAATAAAATTCCAAATCTTGGAACCTTGTGGCAAATTATTTTGGGTAAAAATCCTTTCTCTTTCAAGTGAATCCAAATATTTATGTTGCATAATTCGACACCATTTAGTTTTAGGTTTTGAGTATATTTTCCAAGCAAGTTTAGCACCCAAAGCTTTATTTTGAAGAAAAATGTCATGCAAACCAACACCACCCTGAGGCTTAGAATTACAGAGAGACTCCCATGCAACAAGAGACAATTTCATTTTTGAAGAAATATTTTCTAACCAAAGAAAATCTTTGAAAATATTCTAAAGAGCACTACCTTTACCTTTTGTAAGTTTCAAAACTATCATTAAGTAAACTGGGAGAGAGAATAAGACAAATTTAAACAATACCAATTTCCTAGCAAAAGTTAATCATTTCAACTTCCAAAGTGATATGCTATTGGAAATTGAAGAAATTATTTTGTCCCATAAAACATGTTTTTCTTTCCAAGAGAAGAAGGGAATACCCAAATATTTACATGGAAGGGAATCACATTTAAATCCCCAAAAATTTAAAATCTGGGTTTTAACAATGGAATTAACATTTAAGAAAAAAAGATTGATTTTTCAAAATTGTAATATTGGCTTGAATGCAAGAAATAATTAGATAAAACCTTTTTTACTACTCTGGCCTCGACCATAGTTTGCTAGCCCAGGAGGAGAGTGTCATCTATAAAAGGAGAATGAGATTGGAGAGGGAAAAGGCAAGACAATTATCAAATACCCAAATTTTGAGCTGCTATGATAGATCTACTCAAACCTTCTGCCATCAGGATGAAAAGTGAGGGAGACAAAGGATCCCCTTGTCTCAAACCTTGTGTCAGAGAAAAAATCCATGAGTGTCATTCACTATAATTGAGAATCTAGCTCTAGAGATGCAAGAAAATATCCATTCACACCAACTAGAACTGAAGCCAATTTTTTTAAGGATGACCAATATGAAACCCAAATTTACTCTATTGTATGCTTTTAACATATCCAATTTAAGTACAACAATAGGGGATTTATCTATCATGATTGAATGCAGAACCTCGTGTGCCAAGATAGCACCTTCAGGGGCTTCTTTCCCAGGGACAAAGCCCCCTTGTTCCTCCGAAATAACTGAGGGGAGCAGTTTTGCAAGTCTAGACACAATAGCTTTGGTAAATATCTTGTAAATTGAATTGCACAAAGCTATTGGTTGGAAGTCATTAAAGGAGGAAGGATTGGATTTTTTTTGGATAAGAGCAAGAAAGGTCGAATTTAACTCCTTTAAAATATTTTTGTTCCTCCTTTATTCTTCCAATGCCGAAAGAATATCATGAGCCACAAAATCCCAATATTTTTGAAAGAAAAGAATAGTAAATTTGTTTGTGCCTTGGGCCTTTTCATCTTCCATTGAAAAAAACACTTGTTTAATTTCTTCCAAAGAAAATTTATCCATCAACAATTTATTATTTTCCTTAGAAATTATTGAAGGAATATTATCTAAAATCACATTATACTCGATTTTCTTATGGATTAAGGATGGAGATAATAACTAGTTAAAGAAGTTTATTGCTTCTAAACCAATTTCCTTTTTTGTACAGAGTAGCTCTCCTAATGAGGATTGAATGGAAACAATTTTACTTGATTGTCTCCTTAATTTAGCTGAAGCATGAAAGAATTTTGTATTTTTATCCCCCTCATTTAACCGAGTCTCTCTAGACTTTTGTCTCCAGTAGCTTTCTTCACGAGCAAGAATCTCCTCAAATTCGGCTGTTAATTCCTTTTCTCAATTATAGAGGGTATTATCCATGCCTGATTTAATTTTAACCTCATAAAGATCAGATAGTTCTAATTATACCCTCAATTTCTCATAAAAATATTTTTAAAATGATTCTTATTCAAATCCTTTAATTTTTTTTTCAAATGTTGGAGTTTCTTATTAAGTTGAAACATTCTTGTTCATTTAATGAGAGGAAATTTTTTCCACCAATCCTTAACTAAATTGATAAAATTTGCATCTGTAAACCACATTGCCTCTAGCTTAAAAGGGAATTTACACATATCCCTATCATCAAATATTGAGAGGGATATTGAGGAGTGATCAAAACTAGCTAGAGTATGAATGATCGAAGTGAAATAACAAGAAGCAATTAACCAATTATCCGATAATAGAAAATGATCAATCTTTTCAACAATTTGAGAGAAATCTTTCCTCTTATTTTTCTAGGTGAAGGTTCCATTTTTGAAAGGATAATTTCATTTAAGTTATTGCTCATAATAAAATTATTGAAATCCTCCATAACTGCTGTCGGGGGTGTTATTCCTCCATTTTTTTAGAAAGATTTATGATGGCATTGAAGTCCCCAACAATAACTTTAAGATCATTTTTCCCCTTCACAGAGAGAGAAGAAATATGTTTCGGGTAAGTGCACCAATCTGTGACACAATTTAGGTGCCAAATTGGAAAAAATTGTAAAAAAGGGTCGAAATTGGCCATTTGGCATACACAAAATTTAAAAAGTAAAATAAAAGCAAAAAACGCATTTCAAACCCTCATTTATCTTCAACCTGTGGCTTGGCTTGGAGGATTTGAGTTCTACAACTCACGTTCATGAAATATCATCCATTATTTGCATCCTTAGCTTGTGATTTTTCATGAGGATGCCGCCAACATGTCAGAGAGGTTGAATATTGCGAAGAGGTATGTATTTTTATTCTATTTATTTCAAATTTGATTTAGAATGCAGATTGAAATAGGTTTTTATAATAAAAAATTGTTCTAATTCTTAGGGAATGAATCTCCACCTTAAAACATTGAGAATTCACAATCACCCCCTCACGAAGAGCCTCCTATACAAGAACAACCTAAAACCCCTCCATCAATTCATAGGCATCCTCAAGGAACACAAGAAAATATTCTAAATCAAATTGAAAACAATAAAAGAGACATTGAACAATTAATTGGAAGATTAACCGAGCATGCTAAAACCCACCCTGATAGGAGAGGGATTGCTAAATCATTGAAGTCAATTGTAACTCATGTAGGATAAATGAGCCAGAAAATAAATTTTTGGTCAAATAAGAGGCATGAGATGAAGCAACTTTATGCTAGTGGTTTATAATTTACTGATTCGTGTACTATAGTGAAACCCTAGACACCTCCTAATTTACCTTATGGTGCATTATTCCCTACTAATCGCATCCCATTTACCTCTAATTGTCCACCCTATATTTTGTTATCCCATCCTAGCCCATCCCATCAATCTATACTAGTCCATCCTGTGTTCCATTAATCCCTTCTATTCCCATCCCATTACCATCTCTTATTTCACCTTATGTTCCATTATCCCCTCTTGGTCTTGTCCCACTATCTTTCCCTAATTCACACTATGTTCCTTTATTCCCTCCTAATCCCATCCCATTAACCTCTAATAGTTCACACTATATTTTATTATCCCATCCTAGACCATTCCATTAATCTATTCTAGTCCATCCCATATTCCATTATTGCATTTGACTCCCATCCCATTATACCCTCTATTATTTCAGCATATGTTCCATTATCCCTTGTTGGTCTTGTCTCTTTATCCTGTCTATGCTATAGCACCTCCATCCAAATTTTATCCTATACACCGTTAGAAGAAATAATTTTTCTTCCACTCAGTATTGACCAAAGTTGTCTTCTCCATTACTGTTGCACACCTCAACAACCAACTTCATGTGCTATAGTAAAACCCTACACATGTTATAATTCATCGTATGTTCCATTATCACTTTGAAAGCTGCTAGTAATATAGTAATCCTCACTTCATTCATGTGAAATTCATTGTGGCATTATCACTATGTTGACAATATGCCCTCATTAACATTAGTTCATCAGCATATGCAATACAAATCTCAATGAACACTGAACTTTGGCATTTGCAAGAGTTTGGTCTATCCCAGTGGACTTAGTACTTTCACCATTATGTGATCTATAAGCACTATATTGTAGTCTCAACTGAGGCCAACCATTTACTCTTTCATTTATGACAGTTATAAAGGGACTACCTGAACTTCTTTATATTGATGTTAGATATGTTGTTTCATTTGCAGTTGATGACATTAGATGGCCTTGGTGATGTTGGTGGCATGATGGACCATGGTGTTGCTACAACAATAGCTAGTTCTGATCCATTGAGAGAGGTATGCAATAGACTAGTCAATTTGACATTATATTTACTCTTTTATGGTCTATTATAGAAAATTTTCATGATACTTTTATGTAGTTTAATTTCTATCTAGATGGTTGCTACAGGTGGGTGTCACTCTAGATCATGGACGTGGTAATTCTGTAAATGTGCATGATGAATATATGTATGCGGTAAGTGATTATATTTTGTTATATGTCATTCCACAATTCAATTTATATGTATTAACATCTTTACTTTTTATTGTATCAGTTGAAGGTCCAGAGTGAAGAGAGGAGGACTAGCGAGGGTGTTCAAAAGACAAGAGAACCAACGGTCACTCCATCCAGCCAAATTTTGAAGGCAGCACATGATCTATTTCCTTCCCCTAGAGGGAAATAACTATGTATTAGGGTCATTTGTTGTATGCCTATGTGGCATTTTGGAACATATGTTTTGTACTATTGATAGATAGGTGACATTTTATGTCCATATGGCTCCTTTGTACTAAGCATGTATGGTTTTTTTGGATATATTGTATATACTTTTATCAATATTTAGCATTGTATAGCCTTACGACTTTTTGATTAAAGAAAATCTTATTTTTCTACTACCATTCTTGAATGATGTTATCATATGTATCGTGTAAATTGTATGCTTGAATGTTGTACGCATGGATTTTTTTTACATCTAATGTTTAATTAATTACTATCGGCTGCTCAATAAACCCCATCTAAAGTGTATTGTGTAAATAAGCTCCATTCCTGGTGGTTTGTATCCTTTGGAATGCTTCAATTACTTGTGCCTCACTTATTCACATGTATGCTTCACTTATTCACATGTATACTTCACATATATTTTGTGTATTCATGTGTATGCTTCATGCTTCCAATGCATATCAGCAAAAATCTTTTGGGGAAAAAATCGACAAACCAAAAGTATAAGAGTTTTTGAAAAAATCGGGAAAAAATCATATTTAAAAAAATGTAAAAATTTGTAGAACAAGAGATAATTTTTTTTTTTTTGAAATTGAAAGGTATTTCCATAGCATATAGAGATATAGAGAGAAAATAAAATAAATATTTTAATGAATTGTAAAAAATAGATTTTTGTAGTTTATATTCAAATCATTGATTACATTGCATTGCACATCTATCAAAGTCAAAGAATTACTTCACATTGCATATCTAATAACTAGATGTTGATAGATGACAAAATTTCAATTACAATATAGTTTCTACAAAGTCAACCTAAGCAGTTATGCAATTACTTCACATTGCATAACTAATAACTAGGAGCAGCTGCTAACTGCATTTTCTTATCATGACATTCTATGAGACCATATTTCTTTGAGGTATTTTTTCAAATAGTTCACTATCTTGTCTATGTTACCACATTTTTCATACATGTCTACCAAAGAATCTTGTCAAATAGTTCATTGCCTCGTTGCTATGGCTAAAAGCCTAAAACAAGTGCTTTCGAACAAGCTATGGATGGTTGGAAAAAATATATCAAAAGCATAATAGTAAGCAATAGCATAGACAAGGCAGTGCATTGTTTGAAAAAATGCATCAAATAAATGTGGTTATGGAATGCCATGACAATCCATAGACAAGGCAGTGAACTATTTGAAAAGATGCCTCAAAGAAATGTCATCTCAAGGTGATGGAATGACATGAAAACCAAATTCATTTTTTATTTTCATGGCATTCCATCACCATGGGACCTCATTTTTTTGAGGCATTTTTTCAAAGAGTTCACTGCCTTTTCTATGCTACCACATTTTTTGGTGCAGGAGCACCATTGGATAAAAGTTGTCAATTCAAGGTTTTGAGGAGTAGGCTCTAGGTTTTGAGGTATTTTATCTAAAACAAGGTCAATGAGACCATTTTCTATTGTAATGTGTCATTTTAGTTGGTAGCTAGATGTTTAGAAGGTCAAGTTTGCAAAAAGTGCAAAATATTGAAAAAAGATGTAAAGTTGCTAAAAAGTTGCAAAATTGCATTTTTAGGGAAGGCAAACAGTCATAGAATTTCAAAAGGTAGTTGTAGGAGTTAGGACAGTTATTTTGGAGGGAAAAAGAAAAAATAAGGTGGAAACCATCAATGTAAGTTGGATTTTTGAAGATTTGGAAGACTGAACATTAATAATACTCTATTTTTCTCCATTTTTATGTATTTTCTGAGTTTCCAGTGTTGTACGGCCCGTACAACTACATAATGTTCTAAATATGTTTTGAATTCATTTTAAGGTGTGACTTGGCCACTTATTGCATTTGATTTGAGCATCCAACAGTGGATTCAGTGTAATTTTGAGAAAACTCTTTGTGACTAGTTTTATACCCTGTTTTAAGGGTTTGTAGCCTTTAAAATGTAAAATCAACCCATTCCACTTTTTGTGGCTCTTGTAACTTGTGGAATGGGACTGCAACATCAAGAAACAAGTGAGGGAATGTTGAGAGAGTGCAGGGGAGGCCTGAAAATGTGTTGGGCATGAAGCCCTAGAGTGGAAAATTGTGTTTTCTAAGTGGAAAAGAGAGGTTTTGATATGGTAATGAGTGAAATAGGTTGGGGCAGCATTTTTTCTTGTTGAATTAAGTATGTGCAGAGGTTTTTAGACTGGTTTGAGGTGGTGGAAATTTTTATTGAGGTCTGGAAATGTGATTTCCATTAAAACCCTTGATTTTTGGCTATAAAAGAGGGTTTTGAGTATAGGTTTATTGGAGGGTGGATGTCTAAGAACAAATTGTGGAATATTTGGTTTGGTAACCTATAGAGAGCTACCCAATTGAATATTGAGTGAAAGGGAAAGTTTAAGGTAGAGTCCCTTTGTAAAAGTGACCTAATTTGAGGCCTAGTTGGTGTGAAAAGCCCGATTTGAGAGAGTTGTATCAAAGTAACCTATTGAGTGGCTATGGTATGTTGTTGAGTACCTTGATGGGTGTTTGAAACCCTGATGGTTCTAATTTGAAAGGATAACACCAAGGAGATATATCTGATTAGCCAATTAGGCAAAATTTTCAAATCAATTGTACTCCAAACTATCTTCCCATCCCAAATAACTATAGAAAGTCATTTACTAGACCACAAAACCTCCAAATCCACAATATTTAACCAGAGAATTGCTCCTTTAAGCCCACTTTTTCAAAACCCTCATTTTTAGCAAGATTAGGGTGGGTTTATTGAAAATTCTATTCCCACAACTCATAAAACCTTGCCAAAGCATAAAAAATGCTTAAAAGAACCTGCATATGCTTAAAAGTCCCTCACAAACTGCTGCCCCAAAGGATTTCAACCATTTCCACTCATAAACCACTGAATTTCACCAAAACTCATCAAATTGCCAACTAGGACATCACACCAAACCACTCAACTCGCCTCCCCTACTCTAGAAACCATGCAAAAAATTTCCCTACCCCTAATTATGCCATTCCACTGAGTTACAATAGGATACAATGGGTGGAATGGCTAAAAAGTCATTTTACACACTCTACTACTTGCATTGGACCACTTTTTCCCCAAGCGAGAATTCATCGCCACGGGAAAAGGCCTCCGAAATAGAAAAAATCGAGATAGGTTATTGTAGAGGGGACCAACACGATCTCATAGGATTGGACAAGAAGTTTCTAAGTGTCACATTGTCCGGATACGAGCATGTTGAAGTTTGCAGCCATTTTGCACTTTGGACTCTTAATGGATTATGTCGATTGAATGTAGCTCAGACTGATTCCACGTGTTTTAGTGCAAAAGAGGACCATTCCTAGTGTAAAATTACCCACACAGATGCATAAGAACAGTCTGTTTGGTCACACAAGTTGCAGAACAAAAGTTGCACCACTTTACAACTTTGCACTGCTTGCATTTGACACTTTTTCCATGAAGTGAAAATCCCTGACCATGAGAAAACAACTCCGAGATAGCAAAAAATGAGAGATTTTTTTGTAGAGGGGCCCAACACGATCCCATAGGATCAAACGAGAAGTTTCTAAGCATCACAATATTCGAGTAACATGTTGATGTTTGCATCTATTTTACACTTTGGACTCTCAAGGGATCGATCTAGTTGAACGTAGCTCAGAGCGATTCCACGTGTTTGGGTGTGAAAGAGGACCATGCCTAGCATAAACACACCTACTCAGATGCGTTGGAATAGTCTGTTTGGTCACACGAGTTTCAGAACGAAAGTTGCACCACTTTAAAACTTTGCACTGCTTGCATTTGACACTTTTTCCATCAAGTGAAAATCCACCATCATGGGAAAACCTCTCTGAGATAGAAAAAACCGAGAGAGGTTTTTGTAGAGGGGCCCAACATGATCATGTAGGACTAGATGAGAAGTTTCTAAGAATCATGGTATCTGAGTAACAACATGCTGAAATTTGCAGCCATTTTGCACTTTAGACTATTAAGCGATTGATCTGGTTAAACGTAGGTCAGAGCAATTTCACATGTTTGGGTGTGAAAGAGGTGTTAGCTCTCAAAAATGTAGGTTTGAACCATGAATGGTTGCCAAGATTTCACAACATTTTAGGGTAACAAACAAGGCCAAATGAATTGAACCTTCTTCTCTTTAGGTGCTACCAGACCTAGGCGGGTATGCCTATAGCAATGAAGCAGACTTGACCTTTGTTTATCTCCTAAAGAAATTTACCCACACTGGAAAATAGGAGTGGATAAACGAGTCTAAATTTGGTACAAATTGTATAAGCAATATCAAGGCAAAAATCTAATATGGTCATATGAAAAACTGAATGAAACTAACAACAAAATGGTAGACTAGTGCCTTATTGGGTGCACGGAGTCAAATGAAAATCTGAAATGAGTAACTTCTCTCTGGCATAAATTCAAATTGTTAGGCATATAGGTTTTTAAGTTTATAACTGGTATAAACATGCAGGAATATGACTACTAAGTTCTTCTTAATGATCCAAATGGGATTCACTAATTACTATGATTGATTAAAAGGACTTAATCTTTCTTTGAAAGAACCAATTAATCCAATCACATAGGTACAACAAATGTGCCCTGATAAATTGAAGTATATCCTTGACATATCAGTTTAAATAACTGGAAAACACCAACTTTGGAGACAACATCAACAATGCTTTCAATTAATACAACAAACAATTGAAACTAGAAAAATGTCATAGAATCAAATGATTTCCATTTACATCTCCATTATTTCTTACATGCATCATAGTTTGATACAAAAACCATTCTGTTTTATATATTTTCTATTCACAATCTGTCTAACCCCCCATTCACTGTCAAAAGTAAGTATTTATACATCAACAACCTGAAGAGTCGCGTCCCTTCATATTCGCATCTTGAGAAATCCTTGCATTCGGGCCTTTACCACTGTTCTTTATACTTTTGCGAAGACATCACGTAGTCTCCCAACCGTTCTGAGTTTCTCCGACCACCAACAGGTTACATATCACATTGATATCCTGTAGTTATACCGATGCTATGTGTCTCTCTGACGGTTATCCTTTCAATCATGAGTATATCACTGAGACTCACACCGATAAAAACCATCGCTATGACCTAAGGGGTCTGAAAAATTCTCCACAGATTACTTCGTGTCTTACCGAAACATCTCCTCAGGTTCAACTTCTGATCGCCAAGACTTAACAATTTTCCTACCGATGAAGCAATACTCGACATGACTCTCCTAGCTCTCGCCGATGAAACCTATCTCGCCGAACGTACCTCCAAGTTTAAATCTTGTCGCCGTGACATAGGGGTCGGTAAGACTCCCAAACTTCATTCTGATGGCAACAACGGGACCCACCTTCAGCTTTATTGGTGAGACCAAACAAATGCTGCAAGACATTACACCGATGACTGCTATCTCGGTGACACAACTCTTTGCATTCCGATCAGTATGACTTACAATGGCTCGCTATGACTCATTCCGATGAATATTTTCTCACCGATATGTCCCTATGTCTTTGATCGGTGAGACACAAATGTGATCACCATGACTTATTCCGATGAACACTGTTTTTCCAATAGGACCCCTCCATCGCTGAAACTGCAAACTACATCATGCCGATGTGTACTACCAAATGAAATAACATTGGTAAGACTCTCCTGATGTCTTGCCGATAGACTATAAAATGCACACATTAGTATAAAATGCCTTATGGATCAGGGAGACCCTCACCATCTCTTGCCGATATGGCTTATAAGTTCAAATGCTTAGGGCCAAGTAAATTTTACGGGGCCAAACAATGAAAATTGACAGAAGTATGGGCAGAAATTTCACTCAGAGCAGATGGCATGGGCTTCTCGAGAGACTTTACAGGTACAAGCAGTCATGAAATTTCTCAAAATTTCATAGTTCTAACAGTGGCTCCATCTAGGGATGGATGATTGTAAGATCATTGCAAGGATTCAGACCTCTAGGTGAGCAGAACAAACTTTCAATGGCATGGACTAATGAGCAAGATGGAATGAATGGGAAAGGAGATGAACAAGACCCTAAACTACTGTATATGGAAAAAAATATTTAGAAAGAAGGAAACTCAGGATTGTCCATGTACTGGCAATTCTCGTTCCTTATATTTCCTAAACTATTGTGCATGTAAAAGAAATTTTGAGAGGATTATCAAAAGTTGTCCATGCACTGGCAACTCTTAATCCTCAGTATTGCTCAAGAGAAAAAATGCTTCAAGAATTTCCCATGTACAGGCAACTCCTATTCTTCACCAGTTATATTTTGCAAGTAATACAAATCTTCACCTTTCTTGCCAACAACAACAAAGGGTCCTAACCACAAGGCTTCAAATTTCCCATGTTTTCCCTTTTCCTGACACCTTGCATTCCACATTAACACCATATCACTTTCTTCGAATTTTCTATCTTTTGCTCTTCTATCAAATAAATACTTCATTTGTGCCTGCAACTTTACATTTTGGTTTTGAGCTACTCTTCTTATCTCATCAAACGCTACTAGCTGCTCCATTCTTTCCTCCATTAGTTCTAACAGTGGCTCCGTCTAGGGATGGATGATTGTAAGATCATCGCAAGGATTTAGACCTCTAGGTGAGAAAAACAAACTTTCAATGCCATGGACTAATGAGCAAGATGGAACAAATGGGAAAGGAGATGAACAAGACCCTAAATTACTATACATGGAAAAAATTATTCAGAAAGAAGGAAACTCAGGATTGTCCATGTACTGGCATTCTCGTTCCTTATATTTCCTAAACTATTGTGCATGTAAAAGAAATTTTGAGAGGATTATCAAAAGTTGTTCATGCACTAGCAACTCTTAATCCTCAGTATTGCTCAAGAGAAAAAATGCTTCTAGAATTTCCCATGTACAGGCAACTCCTATTCTTCACCAATCATATTTTGCAAGTAATACAAATCTTCACCTTTCTTGCCAACAACAACAAAGGGTCCCAACCACAAGGCTTCAAATTTCCCATGTTTTCCCTTTTCCTGACACCTTGCATTCCACATTAATACCATATCACTTTCTTTGAATTTTCTATCTTTTGCTCTTCTATCAAATAAATACTTCATTTGTGCCTGCAACTTTACATTTTGGTTTTGAGCTACTCTTCTTATCTCATCAAACTCTACCAGCTGCTCCATTCTTTCATCCATTAGTTCTAATAGTGGCTCTGTCTAGGGATGGATGATTGTAAGATCATCGCAAGGATTCAGACCTCTAGGTGAGCAGAACAAAATTTTAATGGCATGGACTAATGAGCAAGATGGAACGAATGGGAAAAGGAGATGAACAAGACCCTAAACTACTGTACATGGAAAAAATTATTTAGAAAGAAGGAAACTCAGGATTGTCCATGCACTAGAAATTCTTGTTCCTTATATTTCCTAAACTACTGTGCATGTAAAAGAAATTTTGAGAGGATTATCAAAAGTTGTCCATGCACTAGCAACTCTTAATCCTCAGTATTGCTCAAGAGAAAAAATGCTTCAAGAATTTCCCATGTACAGGCAACTCCTATTCTTCACCAGTCATATTTTGCAAGTAATACAAATCTTCACCTTTCTTGCCAACAACAACAAAGGGTCCCAACAACAAGGCTTCAAATTTTCCATGTTTTCCCTTTTCCTGACACCTTGCATTCCACATTAACACCATATCACTTTCTTCGAATTTTCTTTCTTTTGCTCTTCTATCAAATAAATACTTCATTTTTTCCTGCAACTTTACATTTTGGTTTTGAGCTACTCTTCTTATCTCATCAAACTCTACCAGCTGCTCCATTCTTTCCTCCATTGGTTCAGGAATGTCTATATCTTCTTGAAGGATAAAATTGTAAACTTATGTAAAGGAATTCTAGCTTGTGTTCCATATACCAACTCAAATGGGGATTTTCCAATTGCCTTTTTCATAGTTATCCTATCAGCCCATACAACCAACCTCAATCTTGAATCCCAAACCTTCTTATTCCCTCCTAGCATCCTCATGATTTTTAGAAGACTTTTGTCACTAGATTCTGCCTGACCATTAGCTTGTGGATGGTAAGGAGCTGCATAAGAAACAATGATACCATATCTATTGAAAAAATCTTTAAACTCATCATATCTGAAACACATCCCATTATCAGTAATCAATCTTAATAGTGTACCAAATTTGGTGACAATGTTATCCATTAAAAAATTGATCACAACTTTACTTGTTGCCTGCTTGGTTGGGACTTCCTCCACACATTTAGTGAAATAATCAGTAGCTACTAGTATCCATTTATGTCCTCCACTTGATTTCTCTTGTATTTCCCCAATAAAATCAATTCCCCACTGATGAAAAGGGGCTTCAACCTGCATAGGTATGAGTGGTAAAGATCCCTAATACTTCATTTTCCCTGAGAACTTTTGACATGCTTCACATCTTCTTACATATGAAAAGGAATCATTAAAAACTTTTGGCCAGTAATAACCTGCCATGAGAATCTTGTGTGTAGTTGTCTTTGCAGAATAATGGCCTCCACAGACCCCTTCATGCATCTCTCTCAGAACACACTTAGCCTGTGACTCATCTAGACATAGCAACAACATCCCATCCCTATTTTTCCAAAACAAATCACCTTCCATGAACACATATTTGGATGCTTGCAGCTTCAAAGTTCTTTTTTGATTGTCACTTAATCCTTCAGGGCACTTCATATATCTGAGGTAATACATGATGTCTGTATACCAAGCAGTATGCTCAATACTTGCAATTGCATTTCCTTCATCTTCTACATTACAAATTTGATTTGCTTCAATATTTGTTTCTACCATTAACTTGGCCAAACCCTAACCTCTCACTAATTTGGTGATTTGTATTTCCATATCAAATTCTTGAATTTTATTAATCCACCTACATCTCTTCCCAATTACTTCTGACTATGTCAAGATATCCTTAACAGTTGGATGAGGGACATAAGCAATCACCTTAGCTCCAAAAAGATAAGGTCTAAAAACTTTTATGGCTTTCACCAATGCAAACACTTGTTTCTTCATTATGTCATATTTCAATTCTGATCCCTGCAAAGATTTACTGAAAAAAGACACAGGCTGCTCATGACCTTTCTCATTCTTCTGTAACATGACAGCAACTATAGTATGTAGCGAAGAAAATGAGAATATTTGAAAAGGTTTTGAAAAATATAGAGATTTAAGGACAAGGGCTTCCTTGATGGCCTTTTTGATTGATACCAAAGCTTCCAATGCCTATGCAGTCCATTCTATCTTTTTTCCCTTCCTTAACATCTTTGATATGGGCTTAATAATTTCAGCAAAATTAGAGACAAACCTCTTAACAAAATTGATCTGTCCAAAAAATGACTGGATGGCCTTAACAGTTTTAGGAATAGGGATTTTATCTATAGCCTCAACCCTCTTAGGATCTATTCTTATTCCCTCCTTTGACACAATATGTCCTAAGAGTTTACCTTCTGCGACTATGAAATAACATTTTTTAGGATTCAGACTAATACCATACTCCAAAGCCTTGATAAATATTTTTTCAAGATGTTCTACATGATCTTCGACCCTTTTTGAATAAGCAGTAAGGTCATCCTGATACACAACCATGATAGCATTAATCAAGTCTGCAAAAGCTACCTCCATAGCTCTTTGAAAGGTTGCACCCGCATTTGTGAGACCGAATGGCATTCTCACATAAACATACGTTCCCCATGGAGTTGTAAAAGTTGTCTTGTACTGCTTAGATTATTTAACTTTGACCTGGTTATAACCAGAGAACCCATCCATCATAGATAACAACTCACACCCTGTTACTTTGTGTAATACATCTTCCATATTAGGTAGAGGATAATTATCTTTGAGAGACGTCATGTTCAAATTTATGAAGTCCACACATAATCTGATATCCCCATTCTTCTTCCTCATAGGAACTAGGTTTGAAACCCACGTTGAATGCCTAATTGGTTTGATAATACCCCCATCTCTAAGCTTTTTCAATTCCTCCTACATTTTTGGTTCCAATGTTGGGTTGATAGGTCTTTGTCTTTGCCTAAATGGCTTTGCATCTGGCTTCAACGGGATTTCATGTTGAAACAAATCTTCCCTATATGCTTTGAGATCTTCATAAGACCATGCAAACACATGTTTATATTTTCTCAATAATTCAATCAACATTCTTCGAATTGGCGGGCTTATTTTCTTTCCATTGTATACCTTTTTTGGTGCCATTTCAATCTCTAAATTGATTTCTTCAATGTCCTCTCTCATGACTGGTATCTGTTTCATAAGGGATCGATCATTCCCGTCATACACCCTCTCCAATGCTACTAGCCCTTTGGGAAGCTTATTAGTTTTAAGCTGTAAGACCTCCTTCCCAAATAATGTCTGCTTTCCATCTGCTTCTTCTACAAAAGCATTAAAATCAATTTCTTGAGCTTGATATTGATCTATACAATGAAGAAACTTCAACAGGTCAGCATCATCACTAAAAACCTGCCAACTATATATATTATCAGGCACATCAGGTCTTGCTTTGAATTCAATCTGAGACACTCCAACCAATGTGATATCATCTCTCCTTAATGCTACATTGGCTAAAAAGTCCGCCATTATGTTCTTCAACCTCTCAATCCATTCAATGGAGAAAGCATCAAACAATTCAATTATATCCCATACAACATTCCTGTACTGCTTCAACCTCTTGTGTTTTGATGCATATTTTGATTTAATTTGAGAAACAACAAGCTCAGAATCCCCTAGAATAGCTAGCATCTTGATCTTATGTTTTATAGCCATATTCAATCTTGTTAGTAAAGCTTCATATTCTTCTATATTGTTCATACATTCAAATGCTAGAAAAAATGAATATTTAAAAGTAACTCCTTTAGGGAAAACAAACACTATTCCTGCTTCGTTACCTTCTTGGCTACAAGCTCCATCAAAGTACATTTTCCACACGCCATCACAGTTTTTTGCAACATGCTTATCAATGGGATCAATATTGACTAATTTTGGTTGAGCTAGTTCTATCTTAAAATTCCCAAGATCCATATCACAAAAGAAATTGACTTAATTCCTCAATAGTTTGTTATTTATAAGCAGTGTGGTGAAAAAAGGTTAAACTTGTGGGGAATTTACCAATACATTACTAAAACATACTTCTGGGACAGTCTCCTTTTCTTGTTTATTAACTATTCTAGTGGCCATTTGATTTTCAGAATTTGCACTTTTCTCATTTCCATTTGATATCAATTGTATTGCACTATCTCTACATTCCTTAATTCTCATCATCTCAAGCAGTGGAACAAACATTTTTACCTGAGATAAAGCTTGAGAGAAATTGAATGAAGAACCCTCTGCCTTAGTCGTCTTCTTTTGTTCTAATGTTTCTCCTTTGAATTCTTCCTTTTGGATAGTCTTATGCTCTTCTTTGTATGATTCTCTATTCTCCTCCCTCTGGGCAAGCATCTGTTTGTTCTCATTATGATGCTCATCTTTTGCTTTCTTCAAAACCCCTGGCGTCACTTCTTTGTCCTTCATAAATATACCCCTCAGAACATTTTCCTTCTCATTCACTATCCTATTTCTCAACCAGTACTTGCTCTTTGCTTGTTCGACTGCAGCAATGGTTAGCCTCCTTATTTCCTCTTCAGTAGGTCTCCTTATATTGCATTTCACAGGCACCTCAGCAGAGTGATATTCTACAAGATTGTCTTCAGAATCAGAAAAAACTTGTTGTTTAGCCATGTGGACATTACACCTCTGATTCAAAACATCATACTCACAGCCATCAACTTTTGAAGATAAATATCCATCCTCATCAGGGTGAAAAGTATTCGAGGTCAAATACACTGTGTGATCCTCTCCATTGTCACCCACTAACATTCCTTCTTCTTGCATTTCTTGAGCTACAACACAATAATCTGAGGAATGTGGCTTATCACAAGTTTCACACCAAATATTATTATTTACCATATATGCACCCTTCTTCCTTAATGGGTCAGGTGTTTCCTTGTTCCTAGGTCTATCAATTATAGGTTTTCCATCTTTCCAATTTGTATTATAAGGAATATCATGTAACCTAGGCCTCTCACTTCTGTACATGTTCTCCTGTTTGTATTGATAATTATTTACTTGCTGAGAAGCCCTAGGATTATCTCTCCTCTTGATCATCCCAACAAATTTCCTGTTGTTTTCAATAGTTATTGCTATCTTCTGGGCTTCAGGTAAATCTCGTGGAAACCTATTTCTTAGCTCATACCCTGTTTTTGGATCGAATGCTTTCAAATAGACACTCAATGCTACTGAGTCTGGAAACTTTGACCCCAGTGGTATCTTATTTTGCAATTTTTTAAATCTCCGGTTAAAATCATAAATTGACTTGTTCTAATTTTTCTGAATTCCCACTAGTTCATGAAAAGCAACATCTGGTGCACATAGATTTCCATACTATTCAAGAAATTGATCCTAAAATTCTTGGATAGAATTAACAGAAGCTGTTGGCAAGCCATTGAACCAATACCTAGCTTCTTCAGTGAGTGACATCATGAATAACATCATATGTAAATCTTCATATGCTATATCCAAGTCCTAGATAAAAGCATTAAAACTCCTCAAATGATCTTCAACAGTAATTGCACTACTCCCTGCAAACTTAGGAACAAGACTTCTCCAACTATTTTCCATAGGATAAGGGTATAATTGAAACCCTGTCAAATCAAATTGTCTGATCATTGTTGTGTATTGTTGAGGGGGAGGGTTATGCATGTGTTGATACTAGTACATTGGATTATTGTATTGTGTATGAAGATATGGCACATATTGCTGACCATGAGATGGTTGTGCATTTGTATGTTGTGTTGCAGTATATGGTGGATGGTTTGGCTGCTTGTATTGATTTCCAATCTGATTCTGAGGAATGTTTGGCTGATATGAAGACCCTACATTATTGTTTCCTTGTTTATGAGGTGGCACATACTTTGAAAGATTAGCTGCCTAAGCCTTAATTTGGATTTCCTGTAATTTCAAGTCTTGGATTGCTTTTATCATTTGGATCTTTTCCTGTTCAGCTTTTGCTCTTTCTACTTCTTGTTTATGAAACTCAAACCGTGCTTCTATTTCTTCACGAGTTGAGAATTCATAATTTTCTTGAGGGATTACATGATCAGTAGGCTCACTTTGATTACCCTCCATTCTTTGATCATATTCCTATTGACATCTGATTCATTCAGCTTCGAGTTTAGCATCAAACTCTGCCTATTTCTGGGGATTATAAAAAGGATTTTTTTGTTCTTCAGGGGTACAAGGTTCTACACTTGAATTATCTTTCCATGTATCATAACGGTCATATGTCTCACAATTTGGTCTTGATACTTTGTCTTTGTTCGTTATGCACATGTCATCCTCATTCTTCTTACCCTTATCATCCTTACCACCCTTATGTGTCCACTTACTGTTGCCAACAGGACCTCCAAAAGGACCTCCTTTGTATTAGGATCTTCTACGATTCATGTTGAATTGATGCAATGTCTTTGTCAGAGTCACCACTCACTTTGTGAAAAGTGAGAAAAATGAAGCTATTCTTGATTTTATCCCACAGCGGAATCACCTTTTTAGAAACTTCTCAAATTATGAATTTTTCTTTAATGACTTTGTATGATGATCATCAATCGGATAACCTGTAATAAGTCCCCAGTAGAGTCCAATTTGTTAGCTCTCAAAAATGTAGGTTTGAACCACAAAAGGTTGCCAAGCTTTCACAACATTTCAGGGTAACAGACAAGGCCAAATGAATTAAACCTTCTTCTCTTCAGGTGTTGCTAGACCTAGGTGGGTATGCCCATAGCAATGAAGCAAACTTGACCTTTTTTAATCTCCTAAAGCAATTTACCCTCAATGGCAAATAGGAGTGGATAAATGAGTCTAAATTTGGTATAAATTGTATAAGCAATATCAAGGAAAAAATCTAATATGTTCATATGAAAAACTGAATGAAACTAACAACAAAATGGTAGAGACTAGTGCCTTATTGGGTGCACAGAGTCAAATGAAAATCTGAAATGAGTAACTTCTCTCTGACAGAAATTCAAATTGTTAGGAATATAGGTTTTTAAGTTTATAATTGGTATAAACATGTAGGAATATGACTACTGAGTTCTTCTTAATGATCCAAATGGGATTCACTAATTACTATGATTGATTAAGAGGACTTAATCTTTCTTTGAAAGAACCAATTAATCCAATCACACAGGTACAACAAATGTGCCTTGATAAACTGAAGTATATCCTTGAAATATCAGTTTAAATAACTGGAAAACACCAACTTTGGAGACAACATCAACAATACTTTCAATTAATACAACAAACAATTGAAACTAGAAAAATGCCACAAAATCAAACGATTTCCATTTACGTCTCCATTATTTCTTACATGCATCATAATCTCATACAAAAACCATTCTATTTTTTGTATTTTCTATTTGCAATCTGTCTAACCCCCCATTCACTGTCCAAAGTAAGTATTTATACATTAGCAACCTGAAGAGTCACGTCCCTTCATATTCGCATCTTGAGAAATCCTTGCATTCGAGCCTTTACCACTATTCTTTGGACTTCCGCGAAGACATCACGTAGTCTCCCTGACGTTTTGAGTTTCTCCGACCACCAATAGGTTACATATCACATTGATATCCTGTAGTTATACCAATGCTATGTGTCTCTCCGATGGTTATCCCTTCAATCACATTAAAAAATATCGTTATGACCTAAGGGGTCAGAAAAATGCTCCACAGATTACTTCGTGTCTTACCAAAACATCTCCTCAGGTTCAACTTGTGATTGCCGAGACTTAACAATTTTCCTGCCGATGAAGCAATAATCGACATGACTCTCCTAGCTCTCGCCGATGAAACCTAGCTCGCCGAATGTACCTCCAAGTTTAAATCTTGTCGCCGTGACATAGGGGTTGGTAAGACTCCCAGACTTCATTCCGATGGCAACAATGGGACCCACCTTCGGCTTTATTGGCAAGACCAAACAAATGCTGCAAGACATTACACTAATGACTGCTATCTCGGTGACACAACTCTTTGCATTCTGATCGGTATGACTTACAATGGCTCGCTACGACTCATTCTGATGAATATTTTCTCACCGACATGTCCCTATGTCTTTGATCGGTCAGACACAAATGTGATCACCATGACTTATTCCGATGACCACTATTTTTCTGATAGGACCGCTATGTTGCTGAAACTGCAAACTACATCATGCCGATGTGTACCACCAAATGAAATAACATCGGTAAGACTCTCCCGATGTCTTGCCGATAGACCGCAAAATGCACACATTAGTATAAAATTCCTTATGGATCAGGGAGACCCTCACAATCTCTTGCCGATATGACTTATAAGTTCAAATGCTTAGGTCCAAGTGAATTTTACGAGGACAAACAATGAAAATTGACAGAAGTATGGGCAGAAATGTCACTCAGAGAGGATGGCATGGGCTTCTCGAGAGACTTTATGGGTACAAGCAGTCATAAAATTTCTCAAAATTTCATAGTTCTAACAAGAGGACCATGCCTAATATAAACATTCTTATTCAGATGAGTTGGAATGGTCTATTTGGTCACATGAGTTGTAGAACGAAAGTTGCACCACTTTGCAACTTTCAACTACTTGCATTTGATAACTTTTTCCCCAAGTGAAAATCCACCGCCACAGGAAAACCACTCCGAGATAGCAAAAAATGAGTGAGGTTTTTGTAGAGGGGCCCAATGTGATCCCATAGAATCAAATGAGAAGTTTCTAAGCATCATAGTATCTGAGTAACAACATGCTGAAATTTGTAGACATTTTGCACTTTGGACTCTTAAGGGATTGATTTGGTTGAACATAGCTTAGAGTGACTCCACATTTTTGGGTGAGAAAGAGGACCATGCCTAGCATAAAATACCTATTTGGATGCATTGGAATAGTCTGTTTGGTCACATGAGTTACATAACGAAAGTTTCACCACTTTGCAACTTTGCACTACTTGCATTTGACACTTTTTCCATCAAGTGAAAACTGGACACCATTGGAAAACCACTCTGAGATAACAAAAACTGAGACAGGTTATTGTAGAGGAGCCCAACGTGATCTCATAGGCTGAAATGAATATTTTGCAAGCACCAGATTTTTTGAGTAATACCCAATCAAAGATTGTTGCCCTTTTGCACTTTGGACCCTTAAGGGATCGATCCGGTTGAACATAGCTCAGAGTGATTCTGCATGTTTGGGTACGAAAGAGGACCATGACTAGCATAAATGTACCATTCCGAGTGTAAATGTACCATGTAATTAGAAGAAGATCAATAAAATTCATTGTTTCCTTGCATGTTCATGTATTTTTACTAGAAATCTGATGTTTCCTTGAACTGTACAGTTTCGTACACGGTGATTGTGTTCTCTTTTTCAATCTATTTGTGCTTCCACAGATTGAATGCATATTTAGAATTTTTTTTTGATGTTAGGGTGCTTATTTGGTGAAAGGGAATAAGTTTTATGGGGTTTTTGTTGCTACCCTTGTAGATTTTGACGGAAAAGGGCATGAAAAATGAGGTTTCACCCTAGGGTTTGATAAAATATTGCATGTATAGGTTGGGTGATTTCCTTTTGATTTTGTGCAGGTGATTTCAAACACTCTTATTTTAGACTACACAAACTTAATTCACCTTCAAATTATTCTGCCCCAAAGATCTCACACATTTCCTTCTTAAAACCTCTCAATTTCACCCATTTTCACTCTTTGTTCAACTAGGGCTTCAAGTCCAAACATCCAAATGACCCACCCAGCCTTTGCAGACCTTCTATCACATCAAAATCCACTTGATAACACTGAAACAACTAGGTTCTAACCTTCTTCCAAACTATTTCTTTAATCTACTACTTCAAGCTATGCCTCTTAGGCCTAAATTCATGCTTTTTCCACAGGGGCAGTGTGGAAATTTCTACCAAATGTCTTTTCCACCCATTGTATTCTACTGTAACTCAATGGAATGGCATAATTAGGTGTAGGGATCATGTGTGCATGATTTTGGGAGCAAGGGTGGCAATTTGGGGGTTTGGTCATGATGCCTAGTTGTCAAGAATGTGTGTTTTGAGTGAAATTTGGAGGTTAAGAGTAGGTAGTGATGGAAAACACTTGGGGAAACACTTTGTAAGAGTTAATTAAGAAAGGGTTGACATATTTGAAGGTGTTGGAGGCATTGAAATAGTGAGGAAAGTTCTGGAGGTGATTTTTTCAATAAAACCCCCTTGAAACTTGTCAAAAGTGAGGGTTTTGAGTTTTGGAGTGTTGGTGAGTGTTTCATTGGAAGATGATTGTTGATTTAGTGCTTAAATATACCCTGGTCAAGACTATCCATTTTTTTTTTGTGTCTGGAAGGAAGATTAAAGGGTAGTTGGTTTGTTGAGAGTTTGCCACCCTGCTCTGCATCACTTTGGCATGTTTATCAACATAAAACTATGATATTTTATGAATTTGAATATGTAATGATAATGCAATATGAAATATGTAGTGTGAGACAATGAAATTTGTGTATTTAAACTTTAAAGTTAAAATGTTAAACTTTACCATTTTTCTTGTCTTCAAAGTTGTTAAAACTATATAATTTAACCATAATATAACTAAGCAATATATGATATAATTTAACCATTATTCATTATTTTTTATTGTCAACTATATAATATAACCATTATTTTTTATGCTATTGTACATTGATATTTAACCATTGCTCAAGATTAAATTTTTGAATAGTTTAAACATGCATATGATGAAGAAATTATTTCAATTCTCAACTTCTATATATCAAATTATCCAATAATCAAGTGTATGTCCATATACAAAAATGGCATCAACGCCAACTCAAACAATTTTTTACAAAATGTGGCATATGCCATCTCGATTTCTATTCAAAATATACATGACAAAATTTCTATCTCATCCTCAATTACTAGTGGATCATCAAAATGGAGCCTCTTTGAAGCACTCTTTGGCTCTGAAGGTAACTGAACAAGAAAAATTCAAGCCACAATTGAGATTGGTTATATTATATAATTTAAAATTGAATAATTAACATCAAAATCAATATACATTGAATTATAATTGAACTCTCAAACTGAAATCTTGATTACCTCATATATACGTCTCTTCATACCGTCATTAGTCCTAGAATATACCCCTCTCAAAGAACCAATCATACCAAATTTTGCAATGTCAATCTATATATGTGAACAAAAACATCAAATTGATACAAGTTAGCATACAATTTTTGATAATAGGAACATATTTACCAAACACAAAATAAAATAAACACATACCTCTTTAGGCATCTCTTTTTGTTTATCTCCTTCAGGTGTTTCTATACCTCCTCCCTGAGGTGTTTCAACACCTACTCCTTCAAGTGTTCCAACACCTACTCCTACAATAGGAAAATAAGATAAACATATAAGTTAATATATAATTTCATTAATGACAATTCAAATGACAAGCAAGTATATAATGCATGAATTAAGGCGTAAAAGGCATGGGTTGAAGTAGCAGATTGAATAATTTGTTTCGAAGAAGACTAGAACTAGTTGGTTTTAGTGAGATCTAGTGGGGTTTGATGTGTTTGAAGGTTTGCAAGGACTAGGGAGGTCATGTGTATGTTTGGGCATGAAGCCCTAGTTGAGATAAGTGCATTTTTTAATGGAAAATTGAGGTTTTAGAGACTACAAGTGGGTGAAGTTTGGGGAAGCATAATATTAAGGATTATTAAGCATGTGTAGGCTTAAAAAAGGGTGTTTGAAGTGGTTATAATGTCACAAGAGGCCTGGAGATGGGTTTTTCAATGTGTTCTCCAAAATCCCATTGTACCATAGGGGCAACTAGGCCAATTAGGCCTCTTTTCCAAAGAAACACCTTCCCAATCACCTGAAATCAAGTAAAACACCATGGAAAGTCATTAAATAGGTTACCAACCTTAAGATTTCATAATTTTTAGAGCTCCAACTGCTCACCAATCTACCAATCCACTAAACCCTCACTCTCAAGCCACCAAACCTAGGTTTTCCAAGGAGCCTTATTGAAAATAACTCTTCCCACAATTAAATTTCACATACAACACCCCAAGAATACCATATGATGTCTGTACATGCTCAAAAGACTCTCACAAATGACTTCCCCAAAGGATTTCATCCATTCACACTCTAAAACCACTCAAATTCACTCAAAAGCACACATTTTCACACCCAAGGCTACATGCCATTACTCCAAAATGATCTCCCCTGCTCCAAGAATCATCTTCTAACCTATTCCCAACCCAATGGACTCATTCCACTGAGCTACATTATATACATTAGGTGGAATGAGCCATTAAATCACTTGATGACCTCAAAACTTGAAATTTAGACTTCCAAACCTAGGCACAGTAAAATCCACCCTAAGAGCTCAAAACAAGATGGATTTCAATGCCAGAAAAAGAAAAACGTGGATAACACATACCTATACCTAAATAAAAACACTTTTCTTCAATTCACTTCAGTACAGGCTCATGCAATTGACTGCTGCAACACTAAAAAAGAGAAAAACAAACTCAGATTTACAAAGAAAACAGAGCTTTATTGATCAATGCTTGTACAAAATCTTCCACTCTTCTCCACACACTCCTTCATTCGAGATTAAAATACATATATTCAACTCCCTTAATCAAGAATTGATTGAAAACCAATACCACAAGTGACCTTTTTCCTTCCCTGACTGTTCAGCTTCCCCACTATGCATTTCTTGCACTTCAAAATTTGAAAAATGACACTTTGCACTAATTTAGCAAATTTGCAACTAAAACCTTCTAACTCACTAATAACCACTAAAATAGACTTATTACATCAGGAAATGGTCTATATGACCTTATCCAAGCCAAAAAAAGACTTCATCACCCTGATGACAACCACCGAAGCTTGGTGCCCCTGCACCAAATAAAGAGCAACATATAACCATCATTTTGCATATCTACATTAATGCAATTTTGCAAACCCTTATACAATCAAACTTAAACGCTTGAAATAAAGCAATGATCAATAAAATGAATTTCCAAATTCAATGTGCATACTTACTAATCAATCTAGGGAACCATTTGGGTCTGCTCTACTCTTTATTGTGTCAAGTATTGCTTCATGGTCAAACTCACACACTTTCCACAAGTTCTTGTTCGCAGGTCTACCCTTATATTTGATCAAATGAACATTGGTGGTGATGACAAGCTTCAAGTAGTGAAGAATATTTTGATGTGTGTCGAAGTCCTCAAGCAATCAAACTACAACATTCTTAACTGGGTACCTTCTAAGCCATGTTCTAGTAACAACCACTAAACTTGTAGGATATTCTATTTTTTCTCCATCTATAACTGGGGCCTCCAATTTATTTTTGGCCTCAATACAATGACACAGGTAATGATCTGTACCCTCTTCATTGTTTTCATCTTCAATCACTGCATATACGTCCCCTCCATTGATATGTTCATCTTGTTAGATGTATTTAATGAACATCAAAATAAAACCTGTAAGTAAGATATATTACCTGGTTCTACAAGGTCCAATACATGATCAAAGTCAAAGGATGATTGCATCTCTATGATTTGTAGAGCCATCGAGAGCTGATAAGTGTCAAGTGGGGTTGGACTTCTTACAAACCATTCGTCAACCCACTCTACTGACTCACAATCATTCCATGCTTGAAGTGTACATGCAGAACAAAAGCATTCCATCTTTTGTGTATGGATAGTCCATGTACCTTCATTTGTGCTTCTAAAAGAGTGTAGCTCGCTCAATCCTATTAGTGTACAACGATCCTCATATTTTGCAATGTTAGTATCATCTACTAAATGAAAAAATCTACGAACTAAAGAATTACCTTGACTACCTTGACCCATTGCATGATTGCACCACTCGACAATTGACCTTGCATTTGTCAACTTTACACTGTCTTTGTACTTTAACTCTTCTCATGCTAGGGCTCTTTTGATACATGCACCTGCTCCATCATGCTCCCCCTTTCCATGCCCAACCTTTGAGAAGTTCCACATATGTTGAACACCATTGATCCTATGCATCCTTCTCAACCAATAAAACATTTTGGCATTCTTGAATTGCTATGTATAGTTATCTAACCATGTGATATGTTGACTGAATGATATGCCCCTGCTAGTTAGATCAGCATAGAACATCCGAAAGCAACCTTGCACAAACTTGGTAGAATGTGTGTGATCATCACTGATGTAAAAGTGATACTCCCTCAATACTTTCATGTTATCCTCTATACCATCATTTGCATGAATGAATGCTATATGCACAAATATAGCAACCTACGTGGAGTTGTAGTACTATGATTGCACCTCATTTTGTGGCTATAGTGTGCAGTTCTCTGTGAAGTCGACAACTGAAATGATGCTATGAAGTGGAAACGTGTCCTTGCATAACTTGAACTGTGAGTCCAACCATTGAGCTTTATGTGTATGCCTTGCATACTCATACACTACCTGATCACGAAAAATTCCCATAAATTGATATACTGGAATCTATCACTGACCAATTCACACTTCATTGCTTCTTTCCCATCTTTTAGACTGTAGGCCACTATCTTGTATTTTCCAAATTTGACAATTTTTTCTCCAATTGTGTGTGTACTAGCCATGTGTTGGGAAATTGGAAAATGTTGCATGCCACCACAATGATCACATGTGCCATCTAAACATGAATTTTTGTAAAAAATTGGACCATCCTCTCTTTCACATAAAATGGAAGATAATAATTCCCTTGAGGATTTAGGTGGAGGCCTTATGTTACATTCCTGCAAAACATTGTCAGTATGCATATCTACACATATTCGTCAATAAACATCATAATGGTAAGAAAACACAATATGTACTCTACAAAAACAAGTAGTGCATGTGTGATTTATTTTGACATAAAAGGGCTTTAGCATTTCAAAATACCTTTGGCATATTTTAATTTTAGGAAATGTTTGTACAAAATCAGCAAAAAATTGGGTTTGAGTGGTATCCAAATAATGCTTTGGATGTGGCTCATGGATTTGACTACCAATTCTCCTTCTTACAAAATCTCTTTGATTAGGAGAGGTCCTTGTGTTATCCTTCCAATAATCTACTATTAAAGATCTCAAGCCTTAAGTAATTATTTTATCTTTCCGTGGCACTCTACCCGAGAATGCCCATAACTCATTGCTATTTGGATCCTCCAATATTTCACGCCTTCCTTTGGATCTCATTAGAGATGATCTAATTATTTTCAAAGACTTACTTGTCTTTGTAAGGTTCACCTTGTTCCTTGTTTGACTTCTTAATAGTGTTGTTGTCATCACACGTCTTGTGGCACAACTATCCTTCATGCATGAGGTAGAACTGACGCTCTCGTATTGACTCATCAAGTTCTTTACAATGGAATTTTCACTTGAGTCATTCAAAAATATCAGCCCAAGAGCCTTCATGGTGGGCCTAAATTTGAGTTGCCTCATCATTTCAACAAATAGTTGGCATCTTCCACCCTCACTTAGCTTCTCAAAAAATAAACTCCATATCCTCTGTGCAGATCTTTGACATGTACATTTTGACATCTTGTCAAGCATCCATTTAAAAGCATTGGAATTAATATCAATAAAAAGTCTAGGTTTTCTATGCAAAACTCTAGGAGGAGTTCTCAAATGTAAATTTTTGTCAATGCTAGGAATGCCAACAACATCGAGGATAGATCACATACCTTCAATCAGAGGTGCAATTGATGACATACCTTGAGATTGACATGTAAATGATGTTGTGCCTCCAACTTGAGATGTTGTTTGTGGAGTGACTTCAAATAGAGGCATGTTTGCTGATGTACTTTCAAAACAAAATATTTTTGATGGTGTGTCTTCAACTGTAGATGTGATTTTCGATGTACTTGGAAGACCACATGTTGTTGTTGGTGTGTCTTCAACTGGATATGTGAATTGAACTTCACCTATGGTTGATGATGTGCCTCCAACTTGTGGATCCGTTTGTGTCCTACAAAATTTATTCATTTGTGCCCTTTATTTTTCCAATTGTACATATCTCTTAGATTGCACGAGAATTTCTAGCTGTATGGGCTGCAATTCATTTGCTGCATGAGCTGCAATTTTTGATTCTCTTCTCCTTGCATTTTTTACTGGACATTCTTTTGGTGTTAGAGGCTTTGGTCGTTTTCTCAACACGACGTTGAATGTTGTATGGTCACAATCAAACATAGAACAAAAGTAAGTAATGCATTTTATGAAACATATTGATAATGCTGATTACATTTCATTTTATTGAACACACCGAAGCATTTTATGAAAGAAGGAAACAAGTTGTTTGGAATTATCAAACATGTCTATATGCTACAACATTTTTCATGCATACATCTACCTCCATACCACAAGAAAAGTACTTGTAATGCATTTTTTCAAACATATCCATACCGCTAATTACATTGCATTTTGTGGTTATTTGAGACATTTTGGGCAACAAATGTAAAAGTTGCAAATCATGTCAAAAAGTTGTCAATTTAGACAAAAGTAATTTTGAGAAGATAAGTAATTGAAACATGCCCCCTGTCTATATAGTTATGTACAAGAAATTTTGGATCTTTCATGGAGTGAATCTTGTGGGAAGTAGGCCTAACACCCTTGTAGACTTGGTTTGGATTGATTTCAATGGTTTTTGTGCATTTTAGAGACAAATTATAGAGGAACAGTTTGTATACCCTGTTTTAAGGGTTTTGAGTGTATGAAAATGGCATTTTAAGCCATTCCACCCACTATTTTGTTCTATAACTTGGTAGGATGGATCACTAGGGCATGATTTAGGTGTGTACATGGTTTTTTGGAGTAGGGAAGATGTTTGAAGGCTTTTTGTGTTGCTATCCTGAAGGTTTTTGTGTAAAATTTGCTTGAAAATGGAGGTTTTGAACTAGGGTTTGGTGAAATATTGATGATAGAGGCTAGTGAATGAACTTATAAGCATATGCAGAAATAATTAAGGGTCTTTGTAGTGTTGGTTGGGATAGAGAAGGTCTAGGATATAGTTTTTCAATAAACCCCCATGTAAATTGCCTAAAATGAGGGTTTCTTGTTTACATGTCTTGGAAAGTGTGTCACTACAAATAAATGGTGAAATTGGAGGTTTTGTTGATTGGTTTTTGCTGCCCCATTGAGTTTTTGGCTTGAGGAGGAGTTTCCAATAGGGCCCCTTTGTAAAAGTGACCTAATTTGTAGTCTAGGATAGTGTAGGTGCTTTGTTTTGTCAAAGTTGTTCCAAAGAAACCTAATGGTGTTTTGAAGTCAAGAAACCTCTATTGAAAACCTAAAAGGAAGAATAGGTGAGTTTGTGAAAGATAGGAAAGGAAAGGTTGTAAAATTTGAAAGAGGGTTTGAATTGGTTTAATTTGAGGTTGGAGACAAGTTGCTTCCCTGTTTGACATCAAATTTGTACAAAATTTCTTCATGTAAGAGTTGATAAATGTTAAGAAGGTTTTGAGGGGAGTATTTGATGTGTGGAAAAGTTCTTAGGAGCAAAGACTTGTGTGAAACCTAGGGTATAAGTTGCTGCCACCTTTGGAAACTAGATAATCTTGTTCTTATTTTCCCTTTTTTTCTTAGAATGGTAAATGGTATGAATGAATGGAAACTTGCATTAAACCAATTATTTCTTGAGTCACTTGAAATTATATAAGCACATGATGAAGGTGAATTTTTTATGGCACAAAAAAATTAATGGAAACTTGCACAATAACATTGATGAAAGCTCTTAGGTTTTCCGAATTAGTTGAAAATAAAAGTTTTCCCACAACCATCTGTAATAATGAATTTAATGTTCAATTATATGTGTAACAATGAATATTAATAAAATCATCAAATGAATGGTCTAAAAATTGTGAAAAAAAAAACAAAAAAACTCAATATAAACATCTACCTAAAATGAAATAGAGTGAATTCCACTAGTCATGCTGGAAGTGGACTGCTATAAGCAATGCAAATAGAATTCATAAGTAAATTTGTGTTAAGTAAATGTCATGTTTTTCATTTTTTTGTTCTTCAAACTCATAAAAATTAAACTTTTTTATGCAACTCCCATCTAATTCAATGTTGAATACTATGTGTAATTGTTATGGTTAATAAAATCATTAAAGGAATTTAGTTTATATTGTCAAAAGCAAACAAATATACTAATTATAAAAATTTCAATATTACCAAAATAATATATTACTTGAGATAATGTAAAATGATGTACAAACTTCAAAATGTCTTCTTCTACATTGTCTAGCATGAAGATTGGTGGTGAAAAGGTGATGGATCAAGCATAGATTGGTACAACATGGAGTTAGCTGCATAAAAAAAATGTTTCTGAATCGGATAAAACGCTGAACCAGACAAATATAGAAGCATGTGGGCCTGAATCACGGGGTCAACCCTTATTTTACCATTTCAAGGTAAATTACATTTGGTGCTCGCCAAATTTGGAGAGCGCCAAATTTGGAGAGAGCCAAATTTGGTGAGTGCCAAATGTGTTGTTTTGAAATCTTCACCTTCCATAGAGACAAGGCCGAAAGTGTCGAGTAAAAGATAAAATGTAAAAGTGTAGTATAGCCAGGAACAAAAGTGTCCGAAACAAAAGGATAAAAGAGATTATCAGTTAATGAAATTATGGAAAGGATAAGACCGAAATCCATAAAGGAAAAGAGATGTCGGAAAGGTTAAAATCATCTTCGTAAAGTCGAAAATAAAAATAGGAACAATAAAACAGTAAAATCAAGCTCAGGTCGTCAATACTCGGAAATCGGGCTCCGAGAGAGAGACTTGAGAGGGAGAGATTTATTTAGTTATGGTGGGGGGGAAGACCTGAGAGAGGGAGTGAGAGAGAGGGAGTGGGAGAGAGAGGGATGGGAGACCTAAAGCATCAACCCTAAAGCCTTAAAACCAAACCCTTAAACCCTCTACCCTTTACCCTCAACACAATACTCTCTACCTTTAAACCCAATACCCATCTACCCTCAACCCTTAAACCCTTTTAAACCCAACTAAACTATCTATCCTAATCCATCAACCCTCTACCCTCAACCCTTAAACCCTTTTAAACCCAACTAAACTCTCTACCCTAATCCATCAACCCTCA
>VDFB02000017.1:390669259-390753972 GCA_007258455.2 Sequoia sempervirens
AGAGAGAGAGGGGGGATGGAGATACCTGAGAGAGAGTGAGAGAGAGAGGGAGATAGAGTGAGTGAGAGAGAGGGAATGAGAGAGAGATAGAGGGATTGAGTGAGAGACCTAAGAGAGGGAGAGGGTTTAGAAGGGAGAGACTTGAGAGAGAGAGAGAAAGATAATTACCTAAGAGAATTAGATGAAGTGAGAGAGACAAAAAGACCAAAGGGGGGAGAGAGAGGGAGAGTGAGAAATGGGGTTGGAGGGAGATATATTTATTTAGGTACCTAGGTGGGAGGGAAAGAGACTTGAGAGAGGGGATTGGATTGAGAGAGAGTAGTCTAGGTCACATGGGAGGGAGTGAGACCTGAGAGAGAGAGACTTCAAAGGGATAAAGATTTATCTAGTTAGGGTAACGAGTCAGAGAGCTTATGAAAGGTAAAACCTCAACTATCCATCTATGATCATAAACTGTGCACTCTAAGCATTATCAAAGTTGTCAACCAAAGAGGGGAAATTCAAGTTTTGTTCAAAGCAGGTCATTTGGCACATGCCAAATTTGGTGCTCGCCAAATGACTTGCTTTGGATGTGTTAATTGACATGATTTGCCATATTTCCTCATATTTTCATCTGTGCTCCTCATCTCATTTTCACATCTTTCAATGCAAGTTTATAAAATTTTTGTGATAGCATTAACCTCTCTCTTAGCTATCTAAATATCTATTTTTTTCCATTTTGATTTAGTTAAGGTTTTGATCCATGGCTTCTATTGTAAATGCCTCCGTTTTTGGTCAAAAACCAACATGTGCTAGTTTTAGGATATATTTTTATTCGTTCATCGAAATGTGAAACAAATTACAAATTTTGAAACTAGATTCCATTCTACACATGATGAAAAAAAAATCAATTTTTGATTAGTTTTCAAAATAATTAGGGGTGAGCATGCTCAAATTTTAGCTTTTTAGGATGTGTCCACTTTGCAAATTCATAAAATATTACATATTCATTAAAAAAATTATCTGAAAGAACGAGGATAAACTACATGGTGTGAGCTAATTTCTCACAATTGGGATTTTTGAAATTCTAAAAAAAAGTTAATCAAAAAGGGGGGAGCCCTTAGGCGCTATGCTATTTTTTTTGATAAAAAATGACCTATTTTGCCCCCCCCTTTTTGAGACCGTTAATCTTCATTAATTTAAAAAAAAATAGTAGTTTAGAAACTAGACTCGGAGCATTTCAACTTTTGTTCTTGCTGCATCTTGAAATTTTGAGTGTAACTATCTTCGTTTTCTCGTGCAAATTAGATTTTGTTGATTTAAAAAAAAAGTGGCATCTTAAGAGCCAAAATTGTGTCACAGATCCATGCACTTACCCATATGTATTTAACATATATTAGAGCATGATAAGTTAGGTATGCATGGGGTCTGTGTCTTCTTGCTCATTTATATAGAGATAAGCACAAGGTTGCCTACTGGGGAGGCTGTTCCATTTCCATTAGTGTCACATTACTACATGTGTGGGCCTGGGACCATAACCTAGTTACTAGACCTGATGGTTTCCTAGATCGGGATCCAGAGGATCCGTACTCTTACAGGTATGGTGATTTTCTACATTACACTTGGCTGGGCTAGTTATCTTACTGGCGTCATGTTAACGATTATATGCCTGGTTTTGTTTGGAGGCCATGGTTAGATTGTGATGTGTGGCATGATGACCAAGAGCAACTTCCATTTTTTTGGTAGACTCATTGTTTGATTAGTTGTGCTCATTATTTACTCAAACGCTATCTACTAGATCAGGTTCTTCACTAGCTTAGTGAGTGATAGACACGTTTTCCTAATGATTACCAGGCTCTCTTTGGGAAGAATACTCGATAGGTTATATTTTTGGGGCTCCAAGTTGATCGTGACACAATAGTAGTAGAGTTTAGAGTACTTGCCCCTTTTGGATGGGGGTGGCCTATATGACTAGTGGACCCACGGACTACATGAGATTATGATCAGTGGTGGGCTCATCAAATTCTACTCTGATTTAAAGATCTTGCTGGCATTGTGCCAACTATTGGTAGAGTAGGTATTATTGGTCATAGGGGTGAGAGACAACAACTCATGATCCCTATTGAGTAGCTTGATAGAGTGAGATAGGACAAACAATAGGATCATTAGGATGATCCCATGCAATAGGATTGGGCATAGGGTCCTCCTCCTCCACCTATGGATGCAGCAGCGACAACACAAATTGTACGGTTGACAATAGCTAAAGATGTTGAGATTGTCAATAGATAAGTTGCAGAGGCACATGTTTCCATTTTGACTATGAAGTGAGATGCCACGAGGTAGGAGAGAGATGCTACCAGACATGAGCTTGTTGTTGGCCTCCTCTAATGGTTTAATAACTAAGCCCTTAGAGTTGTGGCTTAGAGATCAACATCTAAACTAAGTAGCTATCTTACTCATCATGAAGGTACATTTCATTGTCAACCCAGAGATGTAAAATTGAAATGGGATAGCACTGTATGTGCACTAGGACTCCACTATAGTCATTAAAAAACTAGAAAAGAAATAGTACTAGAAATAAAATGCTAGAAATAAATCAACTTAAGCATTGAGCATGAATCAACAACTACACTAAGCATCAACAACTATACTAGAAATGGATGATAGAAATGGAAATCTCAATGAACAGATAGGAAAGTACTCTATCTATCTTGGTTGTAGGAATAGTCACAAGATAGAATTCTAGTGGCTACATGAACAGACAATTGCTGAAACCGAAACTAATTACTGAACATAAAAAAAATTAAACTAAATAGGTGTAATTCTCACCAAGTGGGCCCCCTTGAGTGAGTCTTCCTTAAGCTAACTCAGATGCAACAAATCAAAATATCATTTTATTCCTTGAAAACATGATTACAACATATCAATAATATGACTGTATTACTAAAATTGGAAAATGTAAGTACAATCTTAGAACATCCAACCTTATGAAAAGGGGCATCTGACCATTATTTATAGATGGAAAAAAATTCTAATTAACCCTAACTACCTAGATAGTCATCTCCAACAAAATAGGAGGATGCCACTTATTGAAAGCATAGAAAAGAGAGGGAGGAAGTTATGCATGCACTAGATTTGGTAAAAGAAGACTTGCCCCAATGAGAATCTAGCACAACACACTCCCTAGATTTTCTCAACTAACAAACATGACCATTAAAAGGTAGTTACAATCTTTCATTCGAACTAGGAATTTCCCTCCATTGAGAGTTTTCCCTCCTTTGACCTCTTGATGACCATGTTTTTTACTTCCTTAGCAACTGACCAGCTGGCAGAAGTTTCTTCCACTTTGCAAGCTTCATTTACATCAACATCTTAATGTGAACCTGCATAATATCATTAACACACAAAAACAATTGTATATCCATAATTATCTTAAAGTAACATCCATTCAAATACATGTAAAATTAACATAGATAATTCACATAGCATGTAAATTTCATGAAAAATCACAAGGATAATTTCATGTCCAAGGTTTATGGATTTAAGGAAATAACATGGAAAATGTCAACAACCAAGTGCTAAAGTCTATGGTAACAAAAACAAATATATAATAAACCCTATCAAAATTGAGCCATTAATTGGAAGTTCATCATCTCCCCCCAACCTAATGTTTTGCTGGTCCTCTAGCAGAGGGAGAACTATTATTTTTCCTAGTCAATGCTCTGAAGTCACCAACTACTAACTATCCCAGATTAGTCTCTACAGTATCTAAATTAGGATCCTAGTAGAACCCTTGCTTGTTTTCTAATCTGCTCCATCTTTTCCTTTCTCTAGCTACGCCATACTGATAATATCTGTAATCTGATATAGGCCATAACAAAGTAGGTGGATGAAATTCCAATGGAAGCCAATACTGTTGGTTCATCCTTCCAATCTGCATGTATCTGTCAGTTCGTTTGCATGTTGCAGCATAATTTTGCAAGGAATGGGGTTCAACTTGTTTCAACTGATCTGTTAAACTATTCCACCTCTGTGATAAGTACCCCATTACCGATTTCCCTATAGTAGCAACTACCTTCTCATATTCCTTGTATGCTTCTTCCCTAATAGGCATGATCCTATTTTTGTAGCTTGTTCGATAACGAATTTTATGCCATGTTTGGTAAATGTCTGCAGGGTTACTGGATTCAGCTCTGAGAGGCTAGGGAGTATGGAGTGCCCTTTCCTTGTAAGTTCTAAACTGCTGCCCCTAGCTAATTTCATTCTAGATCAATGACATAGGCTGGGTGTGAATTATGATGTGATAGGGCAACGTACAATTATATGCTATGTGAAATATCAACATTAATTTACAGTAATTAAATAAATGCATCTATGATAATTAAGACATAACAAGTTGTTTCGCATGTACCCAAAAACTTCGAGTGTCGTTGCAAAAATGTGGAAGGAAGTATTGGTTGCTTTAAAAGTACAATTGAGTAATTAAATAAAGTGGTGATGGCATGAAGTGATGGTGAAGTGAAGTGATGGTGGAGTTATGGAAGAGAGAGAAGATGGAGATGGATGGGTGGATGGATTTATTGATGGAGAAGTGGATTCCCACAAAAGTGGAAATATTTATTATGATGTGATTGCATGCATACCTTGATTAGTCAAAAGGAGGGACACTAGGTCTGCTTCCTTCGGCTACAGGAAGTTCGTAGGTTTGGTGTTGAATAAATTGATGTATGAATTCTTTTTTGGAAGTTAGTTTATGATATAACCTTAGACGGTGATGATTGACCAAGAGTTTGAATCTGACAGGGTCAATGGTTGTGAGTTTAACAACACCATTGGAGAAGAATTCTACAACTTCATACAGTCCCAACCACCTGGTTTGTAGTTTTCCTACATTATCTTGATACCTGGAGTCATAAAGGAGTGCCCAGTCACCTGGCTAGAACTTCTTTTCCTTTATGTATTTGACATGCCATTTGACTCTCTAATTTTGCACTATCTCAGTATGATGAAGGCATGACTTTCTCATCTCATCCAAAGCATTCAGCTGCATGATTCTATCCCTTTGTGCCTCAGATATGTACTTGTTCTAAGAAATGAATATTCCTTTATTTGATTGTGCAATTTGCAAACCAAAAAAGAAAGATAACTCACCAAGCATTGAAATTTCAAACTCATTCTTCATTGCCTTCTCAAATACTTTGCACATAACATCACTGCTTCCACTGAAAATAATATCATATACATAGACCACAACTATCAACAAATGACCATCTTATGTTTTTATGTACAAATTACCATCTGCACTTCCTTTCCAGAACCCTTTCTACCACAAGTATCCATCCAACCTTGAATACCAAGCTCTGGGAGGTTGTTTGAGTCCATACAAATCCTTCTTTAATCTACATACACAATCTAGATTGTTTGAATATTGAAACTCTTCTGATTGTTCAATGTAGACCTCTTCTTCTAGCTATCCATTTAGAAAAGATGACTTCACATACATCTTGTTTACATTAAAATTTTTGAATGTTGAGGGAGCCAAAAAAATATTCATTGCTTCCAGTCTTTCTATTGGAGAAAATGTCTTCAAAATCTACACCTACAACTTGAGCATATCCTTTGCACACAATTCTAGCTTTTTACTAGATCACTTCACCATATTCATTTAGATTGTTACTAAAATCCCACTTGGTTCCAATACAATTCTTGCCTTTAGTTCTTGTGACCAATTACCAAGTTTCATTCTTCTTGATCTGATTCAATTCTTCCTTCATAGCTTCAATCCAACTCTTCTCCTTGCTTTCTTCTCTATAAGACTTTGGTTCTATCTTTGGCAATAATGGAAAGTGTACTTTCTCTCTTTCCCTTTCAACTCTTTTCTAGGTATGAACTCCACTGTATTTGTCTCCTATAATCTGATCTTTAGATTGATTCTTCTTAACATACTTTGCCAAAGTCTTTGTAACAAACTTCTTAGAGTTAACTTCTACATCTTCATCATTATTAAGAACTTTATTGACATCATCATCTTCTATTTATGCAACATCATTAGTCAACGTTATTTCATCAACTCTTACATTTTCACTTTCCATAATCCTATTCAATCCTTTTTAATAACACTTGTATGCCTTACTAATCTCAAAGAGTAACTAAGAAAAATTCCTTCATCAGATTTGGAATCAAACTAACCCAAATTTTCTTCATCTCTTTTGATGTAGCATTTACTTCCAAATATCCTAAAATGTCTGACTGATGCCAATCTTCCTCTCCACAACTCATATGGTGTTTTATCAGTTTTGTGTTTGATCTAAGCTCTATTAAAAATGTACACATCAGTCTGTACAACTGCTATCCAGTACACATACGGTATATTTTCTTGACTCAAAATTATTCTTTCCATCTCTTGTACAATTCATTTCTTCCTTTCAACAACTCCATTCTACTACGGAGTTCTAGGAGTAGAAAACTATCTCTAGATCCCATGCTCTTCATAGAATTTTCCATACTTATTAGAAGTGAATTCTTCACCTTAGTCTGATCTCAGAACCTTGATTATCCTTCTGGTTTCATTCTCTACTAATGCCTTAAATTCCTTAAACTTATCAAATGCTTTTGACTTGTCTTTTAGGAAAGTAATCCAAGTCATTCTAGTATAGTAATCTATAAGCATCATGAAATACATGTCTCCTTGTATAATTTTTATCCTCATAGGTCTGCATAGATATGTATGAACCAAATCTAATGGTTTTGATGTAGAATACTCCTTGGTAGGAAATTTGTTTCTTGTATGCTTCCCTTCATGAGATGGATTGCAACTGGTTAATTGAGGCTTCTTAATATTTGTCATATCCCATACCATTCCTCTTGAGATGATCTTCATAATGTCATCAAATTTGATATGTCCCAACCTTTTGTGCCAGATATAGATTTCTTCTTTCTGCACTGTAAGATAGTTTTTTCAATTTAGTTCACTGAGGTTATATGTCACTGTTTGTCCTTCTTCCTTTTGCAACCAGTTCTCTAGTACTTGATTCCTTGATTTCACATCCATTAGCACTAAATGATAACTTGTACCATTTATCAAACATCTAACTTACACTCAAAATATTATTCTTTAATCCTTCAACATACAAAACATCACATGTCTTTGTTCTACCATCATCTAAACTCAAAGTACCTTTACCAAAAAAATTAGCAACTAAATTATTTCCAAGAGTTATAGATCCTCCATCAAATTTCTTGAAATGCATGAACTTAATTTTTTGTCTAGTCATATGACTTGAGCATTCACTATGAATAATCCAATAATTCTTCTCCTTCTGAGCATGTAGAGTGGTATAAGAAATCATCGAATTTTTTGTCTTTTTCTCTTTCGGTTTCTTCTTCCATATTTTATTAGATTTGGAACTCTAACTTTTTGATCCACTTTTTCTTGCTTCTAATGGAGGAAAAAACACAAAGTTACTTCTATAGTTCCTTGTAATGTGTCTGAAGTTATTGTATTTGTATCAAATGATATTAAAATTGTATAGAGGTGTAAACACATTATTATTAACAAATTTTCTTTTTCTTATTGGAGATTTTCTAAAGTTCATATACTTATGACTAAAATTATTACAATTAAAATAATAACCAGAGAAAGAATAATTGAACTTGGTGTTGTATCTCTATCTATAAGATCATCTCTTGTTCTATACTTGAATAAAGCCATCATTTTGTGTCTCGATTTCATTACTTGTAGTGATCCTTTCATATTTTGAACTTCCAAAGCTAGTCACTTCTGGACTTTCCTTAAAAGTCTTCACATACTATTCCATCACCTTATTCTTTTGATCATAAAAAAAAAATCCAATTTTGACATCCAAAGATCTCTAACTTCTCAACATATGATCCAGGGTTTCAATATTCTTTCCAAACTTCATCCACAACTACTAATTTACTTTCTCAAGTTATTTTCTTATTGTCACAATTTATTCTTCCAACTTCTGACAATCCTTATCTCTTGATAAAAACTTTCAGGTTAGAACTTATTCAATACTTTTTGCTTCTTCTATTTGGGTCTTCAAATAAAAAATAATCTTTTGTGCTTTCTTCAACTCCTGAGATACTTTTTCCTTAGCATTCTTTTCTTCTACAATTCTATTCTTTAGCCTTTTGATTTCTTTTCCAACACATAGCATTTCTTCCACAAGATCAAATTCATCTTCATTGTTTGGAAAATCGATTTATACATCTCCTTCACTAGACTCAAAAGCCATGAATACAACCTTTTCTTTTTCATCACTAGAGATATATTCATCTTCTTCTTCAATAGAGAAGTCTTCTTCCTCATTAGTGTAGAAACTCTTATGTTTCCTCTGACCTTTGTACCTTCTCTAAAATTATTTCTTTCCATTCTTTTTCTTAGTATTGTTAGAATTCTTATGGGGACACTTGGCCATAAAATATCCTACTTCACCACAGTTAAAAAACTTGAAAGTTCATTTTCATTTGTACTTACTAGAACCTCTTTGTAGCTTCTTGACAAAAATTTCTTCCTCCGAATTTGATCTAATATCAAAATCTTGATCAACTTTTTTCTTAGATACCCTGAATGTAGCCTCTTTCCTTATAGAATCTTTACTTTCAAATCTCATCTCAAATGAAATTACAATTCCATGTAGTTTAGTAAAATTCAAAGCATGCAGATCTTTAGCTTCTTCAATAGTAGAGAATTTAGAATCAAACCTTCTAGAAAGAGATCTGAGTACCTTTTTCACAACATTCTTTTCCTCCATATTCTCACCAAGACCTCAGATAGAGTTGACAATTTCATCAATCCAAAGTAGGAATGTGGCAATATTTTCATCTTCCTCCATTTTTAGTCTTTCAAATTTAGATCTATGAGTTTACAACTTTGCTTCTTTGACTTTTTCATCACCTTCATAGATGGTCTCTAGTTTATCCCATACTTCCTTTGTTGTTTTGCACTGCATCACTTTCAAAAATTTAGAGTTAGTCAATCCACATAAAATAACATTCCTAGCCTTAGCATTGATTTCACAAGCCCTCTTTCCAGCCTGATCCTTAGGAGGATTTTTAGGGATCTCATACCCCTTTATGATTGACAACTAGATATCCATTCCAAGATCCATCAAATAAGACTGCATGCCAACTTTCCAAAATGTGAAATTGGATCCATCAAAGAGTGGTGCTTTGTTTGTCTGAAAATACCGGTATTGGCCAAATTACGCTTGATCCATGAAGTATCAAAGCATAATGGAGCCACCAATACTTGAATCTCAACAAGATCGATAAAAAAAAATTAAAACTAAACATTTCATCAAAACCTAACATACTATATTATGAAATCTATCAAAACATCTTTCTAATCCATTCTAAATTTATCTTGTTGTGGAATTGGTGTCGTGTTGATGTGGAATGACCACCCTTTCCCAATCTCATGATAAGTGAGCTTGTTTCAATCGATTCTATGGAAGAGAATAGATGAAGCTATGGTGTTTGATGTGTGAAAACCTAAATTATGTAAAAATGAACATGATGCAAGCTAAGTTACCATGATTTTACATAATTTCAAACTAATTTATACAATATTTGATCTACTAATTTATTTACAAACTAAGATGGATGCATGGAAGCCATTAATGGATTCTCTAAGCTATTATACAATGAAAATGAACTAAAACAAGCTAAATATTGAGTAATAGATAAGCAAGTATGTGAGTAAATTTAACAACATAAGTTTGCAATAAAAGATGGATCCATTTGTCTCCAAATAGTGATCTATTTATAGGAGAGAAAATGAGGAATGGGTGGTTGAGATCAAAAATATTAATCAATGGTTCAAGATGAAGGGGATGAGAGGAATGGATCATGGATTCTCATCAATGGATGGGAATGCATGATGAAATTTTATCAAAGGATCACACTTGCCTCAAACGAACACACTTTTGACATGCTCACACATGTCAAAGGTAACTTGCCAAAGAGGTTAAAGGGTTTAGCTTTTCCAAGAAGCCAAGTGAGTTGATTGGAAGAGAGAGAATATTCCTTTAGGGTGAGGAAAAAGATATTTTACAAATTAAAACAAAGCTTAAATTGTGCAAAAAGGATAAAGAATATTACATGGGAATATCCCCTTTGATTGGAGGAATAATTAGTTTAATTGCTAATTAAACAAAGTTTAATTTATGTAATTAGGAAATTAGAAGAATAAAGAGATATTTATTAAATTAGATGATTTAATAAATAAGGGAGGGGTGAAATGATATTTAATTAAATAACTTAGGAGATTAAATTAAATATGTTGATTTATTTAATTTAATTAGATGAAGTGTTAGTGCGAAAAGAGATGAACTAACCCGATTTAATTAATTATGCTAATGGATGAAAATGATGCAATTAATTAATTAGCTAGGCTACTTAAACCAATTAAGTGAAAAGAGGATGGATTACATAGGAAATGATGTTAATAATTTTTTTTCAAATGTATGATATCGATTAGGACATTTTTCAGTGTCTACAGTTTGTAGAGAATCCTTCCAAGGAAATTGAGTGTGTCATCCTAGATATACCTTAATATTTTATAATTCTTCAAAGGAACCCTATTTTGATACTAATTGAAGGGCACACAATCTATTGAGAGGGGGTTGAATTAGTAGATCAAATATTTTAACTCAATTTCACTTAACAATATTGAAACCAAAGTCAAAGAAGAAAATAATGATTTTAAGGAACAACAAAAGCACACACATCTACACATGAAAACACTAGATATATATGGAAACCCAAGATGGGAAAAACCATAGTGAGAATAGCTGCTTGGATATACTATCTGAATCTAGCCTCACAAAGTAGAAATATACAAGTGAATTTTACACACTTAGTAGGTACTGACCTACTAGAGTCACCAATCCCCTATTGTGTTTGTAGGAATCAACCTAATGGAGACACCAATCCCTAATTGAAACAATACAATAGGAAGAACACCAGTCCTACTAGATTACAATGATAAATCTTGTGGATCTTCAATGTAATACATACACATTCTAGAGTCATAGCTAACACTCTTCCTCACTGCAAATGATCTTCTAATATATGCGCACACACTAGAACATTTTATCTTCACCACCTTCTCTTCAACTTGCATTAGCAACCAACTCTTCTTCACACAGGTGTAATTCTAATTCATTCTGTCATGCAACACTATTAGTTTGAAATATATACATGACATTACATTAACACTCTTCTATATTGGTCAGGGATCAACAAAGCGCCAGGATGACATAAGGTAGACCTAAATTCAAAATACATGAAATCTATAATAGGTCGGTCCCAAAAAAAATTTAATTACTGCCAAAAGAACAGGATGTTGTGTTCCACCACAGGAAACTTAACCAGGTCCTAACTTAATACCACACATAAGATTTCAATTCTACACATTGCTAGCCATTACCACAAAATCCTTAAACATAAACAAGTTGAAAAATAGGAACAAAGATCCTTTTGTCACTCCAAACTCCTAGCACACTAAACATAACTCTCAAAAACTTAGGACCATGATAGAACATGTATAGACATACTCTCCCTTCAATTCATAGATCTGAACTCCATCCTTGAAGGGAATATTGATCAAAAATGTATTTCTAGAAAAATCTCTCTGCCTAGAAAATATCCTTGTACAAACTTTCGGACCACCATTGACATAGTGACTAAATACTCTACATGGTGTTACAAACATACAACATAAACCAACTTCTGGAAGGTAGTCACTCCTTAATAAAACTTATGATGTATGTTACTTGATATAGGATCTGATTAATTAGACAACCTTCACAATTGAAAAACAACATGTTTTCAATACTTCAAGTCAAGGGGAATGCAATGATAATTCTAGTACTCCTATAATATCTTTCATTCATGAAAACCTTGACATCAAACTTCTTCATCAATGAGAAAATTTGACATCAATGAAAACCTTTGTTCAACATTTACATGTTCAAAAGTAGGTTTGGATCATGCACATGTGCATGTACACATGTGACACATGCAAAACAATGCATGACATGTGTAATTAGTGCATGCATGCTTGTGGGTAGTGTATCCATACATATTAGCACAAACATGATAGGTTTTAGTGTAGATGAAATGGATGTGATGCAAAAACACTTGTCTATGGTGCAAGAACACCAACTGGTGGCTTAAGTACATAGGTAGGAATGAGGGAAGCTAGGGTGAGATAAAATAAGAGATTTGTGGGATAGGTAGGTTAGGATTAGGGTTTAGGTGTAAATGAATTGTTGAAATGGGAAGATGAGTGAGTGGAATAAGAAAACAACTAAGGTGGGTTAAAAAAAATGTTTGAAAACAAGTAAATAGATATTAAAATAGGTGGGTTGAGTAGGAAAATAGGATTAAAAATAGGTTGATGAATAGGTAAATGAGATGAAAATGATAGGGAAAATGGTTAAATGAGATGGGAAATAAGGTTATATAACCTTAGGCTGGAAAACATGAGGAAAAATGGTTAAATAAGATGGAAAATGATAGGGAAAATGGTTAAATGGTTGGGAAATGGGAGGGAAAATATTTAAAGGAGATGGGAAATGGGAGAAAAAATGGTGAAATGAGATAGGAAATATGAGGGAAAATAGTTAAATGAGATGTGAGGAAAATTAAATGAGGGAAAATAGATAAATAGTAACAAAAGCAGTTAAAAAAGATGGAAAAAGGAGGGGAAATAGTTAAACATGATGAGAAATAGGAGGCATGAGAGGGAAAATGGTTAAATGAGATAGGAAATGGGAGGGAAAATGTTTAACTAGTGTGAGAGACAAGATGGAAAATGGTTAAATGAGACAAAATATGAGTGAAAATGAGAGGAAAAATAGTTGAATGGGATGAGAAATAGTTAAATGAGATGAAAAATTGGGGGGAAGGTTACAAGTGATGTAAAATAGTTGAACAAGATTGTAGAAAATATGAGAAATGGTTAAAAAATATGGGAAACAAGAACAAAAATGATTAAATAGAATGGGAGATTGGATGGGAAATGTTAAAAAAGATGGGAAATGAGAGGGAAAATGATTAAATGGGACGTGATATGGGACAAAAAATGGTTAAATGAGATGGGAGACAAGAGGGAAAATGGCTAGATGGGATGAAAAACAAGATGGTTTAAGTTTTGGGAAGAGGCTGACCAAAGTGTGTGTACATGTTAGAGATTACCTAAGGTGGTGTTGCAGGGGAAGCAATCTATGTCGTTGAGGCTAATATAGATCTTAAAGAGGATGAATAGGGATTGATGGAGGGATTCAAATTATGGAATTTGGTTTAAATGCCCAAGATCTGTGTGGATAGGGAATTGCTGATGGTACTAGTATAGTAGTAGTATTTTGAGACATTGATATCTTATCTCTTAATAGAGGAGATGACAATTCAATTAGAGGATGTATAACAAATACTATGATACTCAATTTGTGCGGAGATATTTTATTTAAGTACAAAAAAAACTCAAGAAGAATTAGCTGGCAATGAGAGCTCGACTTCCCATTTAAGGGATGATGCTAGACATTGATGTGTATAGGGAGGGTACATTAGGAACCTTGGTTCTAATGATAATTATCAATGACATGTTGCTAGCCGACATGAATAGTTGGTACTTTAGGATAGTTTTTGGGGACATGATGGCATGGATGTTTGAGAGTGGCATAGAATTTATGTGGGATTTGTGTGTGTTGGTGCACTTATATAGAGATTTATATTTGTTGATATATTGAGAGAGGAGGAGGATAGAAGTGTTGATTCTTCTACTTGCATGGGTGTAGTAGTACATAGTCATTGAACATCTAGAGGGAGTGCGTGAAGTGCAAGAAGTAGAAGAGCCTATAATTTATTGATGGAGGATAGTGTAGGGGTAATCAATTGAGGAACCAAAGTGAGATCAACTACTATAGGTGTGTAGTGTATGATTTAATAGCCACATACATTAGTTAGAGGTTTTTTTAGAGATAGATGCACTTTGAGGGTAGATGATGTAGTTTATTTGAATTTTATATTGATTCCATGCTATATTATTATGTGGTAATATTTCTTCATTAACATGTACAAGCCATATAGTGGCTATTCTAGTTTGGGTTATACAATAGGATACCCCCAAATTGCTACATGTTTGGGTATGATGGTGAGGGAGATCAAATATTAGGGCCATGAGTAATATGAATGACATTTTAGATACTTAGATGATGCTAATGTAGGTATAATGGGATGTAAAAATAGGTCTACTAGATGTAGGGATTGTGATGTGATATGACTCTTGGTGAGAAAGAATCAAGGTTAAGTTATTGGAAATATTGTGACATGTTATGGCTAGGGATATGGGTGGAACCATATAGGGAGTGTTGAGAGTGATATGTTGGTGAATGCAATAGAGAGGTAGGAGGGTGGAGGTATAGGTAGTTCCATCAATAGTAGGGGGAGACATGATATTTGAGGGAGGTGAAGGATATCATAGGGAGGAGGGAAGGGATAGACCATTTCCAGATATGATGGTTCAGAGAGGTTGTAGAGGCATAGGTAGAGTTTCCAAGAGGATTAAAGTTAGGAAAGAGAGTTGAGAGCCTACATAAATTGATGCTACACGTGCAAGCACATAGAGATGCTCTAGATATAGAGGAATATATTTAGTATGTAGAGAGATAGACTACATGATGAAATGGGTGCAATGTATCTTAAGAGAGATGCAACATGGGTAGTGTTGAATACCCAGAATATTGAGAGGGTGGGTGAATCAATATTATTTAAAACCACTTAAACATTTAAGCATTCATTTAAAACATCATAGTCAATTTACAGTAATGAAAGAAACCATGAAATTAATCATCAAAGCACATAACACATGAACACTAGATTTCTACATGGAAAACCCAAAAAGGGAAAAACCATGATGAGGATCAGCTCACAATATATATAACTAGTCATAGTATATTACAAAATGGATCATTTCCTTTTGGACTCACTGTTTAGAGGACTCATTGTTTGGAGAATAAGAGAAATAGGAAGTAGGGGTGGCTCACTACCAATATTTGAACTGCTAATAATGCATCTACAATATGCAGGTGATACAGTTCCATTGGAGCTCAAAATACTAAATCAACACACTTCATACTACACTACTTCCACACTCTACTCTGCTTTATATTCACATCACATTTACAACATATTTTCACACTTTGCATTACATTTCATCCATCTCATATCTACAACACTGAAACAAACTTACATTTATATGTATTACATCCATAAATACCTACAACATCAATTAGGTCAGCCTAATTAGATGAAACATCTAATACATTAGCCCATCGGCTTAAGATCCAACAATACATGCCTCAAAACTTGTAACATATTGAAATAGGTCAGCAGGGACCTATAAATACTCCCTTAAGTCTAATAAAAAAATTCCTTTAACTTTTCACAACCCCAAACTCTTTAGGTCGGCACCAAATAGTAAAGACTAGTTAAATGAACCATCTATTCATTCACAACACAACGTGCGAACCACCAAAACACTTCCAACTTAGACCACTCATGATTTAGACACTTGTAAGTACTCCCACAAAACTACATAACTAAATATTCTTCCATGGTGGAATGCAAAGCATTCCAATCATGTACTCTACATCAGTGACACTGTCACTGGAAAACTTGATATTCTGTCAATAACTTTTACACCAGAGGAAATTAAGACATGAAACTTTAGATTTAAGATCCTACAACATATACCAAAATTTCCTTAGAACATGACTTGATTCTTCATGGTGGAGCAATATGGACCTCAAAATGAGTTCCCTATACACTGAAAACTAAACTCTATGATAGCCAAATATCAACACATATGTTCTACACTAGACCAAAAAATCTTGCACTTGTATACTAGATTTCCATCATTACAATCACTCATGATCATCAAAAAAATGTACATCAATGCTGACATTAATGAAAGCACCATATACACTCATTCTCATATTGCCAATAGTCTCATCAATGACAAGCAAACTTCAAAAAATCTTCCCCTTTGTCATTGATGGAAACATGCCCAAAACTTTTCTCCAAAATACTCTCGAACCTTTATTTTCTCAACTACTTTTCCTCATAACTATTCTCCCCCTTTTAAAACAATGAAAAGGGTGCATGCCCAAGCATACATACTTACTCCCCTTAACTGATATATATATGTATGTATATTACATAAAAAAATATAAAAATACAATCAACTAGAAGAAAACACTTGCAATTTTGCAAGGTGTGCCTCACACTTCTTTCTTGATTCCCAATCCTTCTTAAGGAAGGAAAGAAAAATACATTGGCTTTCAAGTTGCATGAGGAGATCTTCTCCTTCATTTGGGGTACCAAGTACCAGATTCTTCTGTGCCATCTTTTCTCCACTTTCTACCACATCGGTCAAGGCTATAATCCTTGCACTTACCAAATCCCTGAGTTATCCGTACTACACAATAATTTTTCTTTTCTATTCTTGTAGTTGAAAGAATTTTTCATGTAGATATTCAATATCCATCCTTGTATTGTCTAAATCACTTGTTGGATCATAGACACCAGAGACCTAAGAAAATTGTGACTCTATTGAGTCCACTTGATCCTTAATGCTCTTTGTAGAATTATTCCATTTCAAAGAAAATTGAAATTAAAATTTTGCTTCACCCAAAGAATTCTACACATTTTTTGGGTTTTCTTTCAATTTTCTATGTGCCACATTACATTTGTTAGATAACTCAGACAATTTCCTATCATTCACTTTCTTTTTCACCTCTTTCTCCAACCTTTCTTCGAAATCAAAGGAGTAATTCTTAAGGGAATCTAATAGCAGCCTTAACTTTTCAACACCAGATAGAGACTCATTAATTGTAGCACCAAGAATTCCTTCTTGCAATACCTTGACTACTTCTATTAACTAAATTCTCTTTTAGGGTACAATACAATAGTCTCCTCAATATTTCCATATTCTTCTACGTTGCTCACCAAATCTTCAAGCTTCATCGGACTATGTTTTCAGACTAGAGGGGTCTTGTGTTTCTTCTTCTTCACCTCTGGAGTCTTCTCTCCTTTATTGGACTTTGATTTCTTCTCACTTACATTAATTTTAAATCCCTCTTTCCCTTTCTCCACCTCAGATTCATTGTTTGTATCTACAATATTGATCTTAGCCTTCTTTGCACTTGTCTCTACTTGAGAGACACCTATTTTTCTCTTTCTAATCAGTGGTTTTTCTTCTTCATATTATTCCTCTTCATCAAAATTTACAAATTTTTCTCTTGTTTCCTTCTATTTAACTCTTCTCTTCTGTTGAGCACTTTGTTGCTTCACCAAAGTACTCTTTTCTTTCACAAGCATACTCTGCTATTTTTTTAGAGCACTGGTTGACACTTTCCTTTTAGTACCAATAGTATGTTTACTCCTGGAGGACTTAGGGTCAACTGGAGAGGGGGTAGTTGTTCTAATTGATCTTCTTGTGCTAGGGGCACCTCTAAGAGGACCAAATATGCTTTTGTATTTCTCCAAAATGTCCTTATCTATGCCCATCACCTCCACAACCTGTGTTGTCATCTTCTCTATAGTCTTCTTGATCTCTTTTTCTCTTTGCTCCATGTGTACATAAGAATTTTCTTTGTAAGTTCCATATATTCCTTCCTTTGGGTCTCTAGGCATGCTAAGCATGTGATTTTCCAAACCAAAAATTACCTCTTCTATAACCTCATATGCCATTTATGGAATCCATACTGTTATAGGCTCAACAACCTCCATTATGCAACAATCCTTACTTACCATTAAGATAATGTCATTTTTTTATTTCTCTACTACACTCTTCAAAATCCTTTCTCTGGCTTGCTTATTCTCTTGGAAAGTTTTGAATAATCCCCATAATTCTTTCTTCTACTTGTGTCTCCATCACCTAATCTCATCAAGTGGTCTCTAATTTGAATAGCCACCAATATTTCCTTCAACCATACAATATTCTTGGTTTTGGGGTCTCATTTAGAAAGTAAAACAACAAATAAATGATGGAAGTCCCAAATCAGAAGGGGTACCAAGAGTCCTTGGTATTCTATAGGTTATCTAAAAAATGCAACCTTAGTATTTCACATAGGTCATGATCCATTCCTTTCTTCACCATCTCATATCTTGTATTGATTGTAGTTGCCGACACAAAGTTCTCTTTGTTTGTGAAGAATATCTTGTACCCTATCATCATTGATGCATATTTTACTATAGGGTCTTTAATTTATTTGATAGTTAGGGATCTCTTGTCATATTTTGCACCTATTAAATTCATCACCACTTTATTTTTCATTGATTTGAGTGTCAAAACTGGTCCTTGAGAACATAACCCTGTTACAACCCTAACTGCCTCCTTATTAATCATATGCGATATATCCTATTGAACAGTTTGGATAACTGAGAGGGAGGTGAATCAATTATCATAAAATATTTTTTTTATCTTTAATTAGTCTGGAGAAAACTTAAATTAATCAAATAATCATCTAACATAAATGAACATGAAAGCACATAACAACAACATGCACACTGAACACCAGAATTTACTCGGAAACCCAAGAAGGGAAAAATCATAGAAAATAATAATTCTTAATTATAAAGCACCGGTTAAGGTGACACTAGTTAAGGTGATTTTTACAAAAGGGATCACTGCCAAATTTCTCACTGTAGGTAAGGCTCACTACCAAAAGAGAAAGGCTCATTGCCAATAGAAAACGGTTCATTGTTGGTGGGCTCACTACCCGATTAATACAATTGATTACAAAATAGTCTCACTGACAAAAGTGATCTGTTGAAATTGCATCTATATATGCATGAATTCAGTTTTGGTTAAGAGCACAATATCTATCTGCAACAGATCCGATCAAAAAATTCTACACAGCTTCACACAAACTATGCAAAATAGATTAATTCTTCCTCCACATCCTCTTATCTACTCGCACACATGATACTCCACACTTCTCATCTCATCAAACAAAAATAACCTTTAATTATACCATTCCATGTGATTATAATCTCGTAGGTTAGCTAGACACAATGTCTTCATTGTCTTTCAAGTCAGCCAAATACAATTTGAATTAGATCACCACAAAATGTGTCATCATGAAGAAAAAACTTGAGATATTCAATAAGGCCTTGCACACTAGCATCAAACCCAAAAGATAGGTTGCACAAAAGATCTTCTTATCACGTTACTAGGGGACCCATAAATAGGTCATACATAAGATAGGTTCATTACATAACATAATTATCAAAGATAGAAAATTTTGAATTACATGAAATATATTTCGGAGATGATAGGAATACCACAACCAAGAACAAATATTGATTATCATCAATTTCAATATCAACCAAAGGGACATACCAAAAATTGTAACATGCTACATGAATGTTTGAATAGCAAGGTTACCCGAAGTAAGCTTTGAACATAACATCCAACATCAAAAGAGTAGTCTTAATTATTCTGCATTGACTGACTTCCACGATCCAGAGTAAGCTTTGAGCGCAACATCCAACATCAAAAGAGTAGTCTTCATTATTCTACATTGATTGACTTCCACGAATGTCCCAATAGAAGTATTGTCATATCTAGATCAAATATAACATCCATACTACGTGACATCATAATACAAGATAGGATAGATCATTTTTGTATATCATCCAGAGCACAACCTTCCGGATCCAGATTTTGACATTAATTACAACAATGCTAAATCATCTCAATAAATTCTTGACAATCTCCCCCTTTGGCATTGATGGAAAAACATCAAAACTCAAAAACACAAAACTTCAAAACTCCAATTCCAAAACTCTAAGCACTCTCCCTTTGACAAGCAATTCAATACCTCTTCTTGTTTTTGTTTTCTCTTTAGTTTCTCCCCCTTTTTTCCATCAAAGGAAAAGGGAAAAGTAAGAACATTCAGAAGATTGAGTAAAAATAACACTTTTCACATGATTTTTTTCTTGTACCTTTCTCTCACAATTGGAAGAATCATCTTCCAAGCTAGCACTGCAAAAACCATTCTTGCACACATACTGTCCAGTAGAGTCAACAACATAAATGAAGATGACCAGTCCAGAGATAGGTACTATCATTAATAATCCTTTGCATCAGAAAGTATCCTAGAGAGATGATCCAACTAGACCTCAACAATTTCTTTAACCAACCCGAAATTTTTAACCAAATCTTTCCTTTGTCTTTGAATAGAAAATAACTTAGCTTGCAATTCTCCAACTCTTATTCTCTATTTTCCATCTTTATCTTTGAAGAAGTCAAAACACTTATCAATACTATTCAATTCAGATTCAATAGGTTCAATTCTGCTTCTAAAATTATCAACAATAGTAGGCCATTAGAGACAATACCTATAGATGTCATACATCTCCTTAATGAATTCTCTTGTCTCACCAATGAGTTTGGATAGCTTCTATTTGGCCTTGACACACCTTCTCTTAATAATTGTTTGGAACTTATATCCTTTAGATTCTTCTAACAACATCCTTTCTTCAACAACTTCTACTAGATCATCCTGTAATGAGTCAGAACATCTGAAACAGTAATACCCTTTTTGAGCAAATAATAAACCAAGGAATCATCAATTCTAAGCCTATTAAACGGAGAGCAAGAATACCACATTTCCCCAATATTTTTCATATTACCTTCATCCAACACTGAATGAAATTCATCTAGATTGAGATAGTCAGATCTAGGTAGAGACTTGTCTTCCTTCTCTTTCTCTTTTGAGATATCAATGACATCCTTCATGCTAATTTTCTTCCTTTTAGGTTTTGTAGGGGAACCGCCAATGACAACCTCTAACTCCTTATCGAAGGATGAATCCACCTCAAACTGACTAGACGCTATCCAACCAGAGCACAAATTCATTTGCAAGGATGAGAAATAAACTTTGCATGCACCTTCTTTGTCTTCCATATATTCCAGATACCCGTAGACTTGCTTTCTAATAGGGATGTCAAACTTCCACTTAACATTATCCTTTGACAGTAGAAAACTCATAAAGTAGAATACTAAACATATGAGCAGAGACCCAAACTAGAAAGGATAACTCTCAATCCAAGACATTCTAAAATTCTCAATTAGGTTTTCCATTATGAGGCTACACAAGTTAAACTGCTTATTTTCCTTCACCATCTTATGTGCAAGATATACAACAATACCCAAAGTAGAACCTTCATGATTTCAGAAATAAATTTTGTAGGTGATACCATAAGCAACATACCTTACTATAGGATTGACAATGGTGTTTATTAGGAGAGCTCAGGGGTCTTTTTTGATACAAGTAAGTTCTTCCACATATCTGTATTTCACTATTTTCTTCCCAAGGAGGTCACCAATGCTACACAATCCAATAATAGCTTAAATCACTTCCTTAGTGATCAGATAGGGTTTATCCAAAATGATGTTGCCATCCTTGAATCAACTCAATAGGAACAAAATAGATCCTCTATTGGAAAGCTAGGGAAATTCTCCCCATAAATCCATACCCAGAGCACTTACATTCTACAAATCATCGACCTTCAACCCTAATTCCCTTTCCTTCATTTTCTGATGATCGGATTCATCTAACTGTACTCCCTTCAGCCTTAGCAGAATATTGCCACACAATTCTCTATCAATGGATTCCATTGTTGTGCATTTTTTTCTTCAATCTCTTATCACTCCACACAATTTCTTCTTTTTGCAAACTATGAGAAATTCTTTGAAAAATCCACCCTTTAACCTTAATAACTCATGATGAACTAGCTGCCAAAAACTTATATTGATGACATCATCAATTGTACTTCACTTTTCAATCAGCCAGATTAAGCTTCCTCATATATTACCAACTGGATTAGATTCAGTCATGTCGAAAACACATCAATATTCCTTTGAAGAAGGGGAAATCCATCAAGATATGCATCACAATACTCCCCCTGAGCCAAGGAGGTTGGATCAGTTTTCAAAAGGGAATGTACTAGGATCCGGTACCATAGAAGAGTTTTCCACACTCATTTCACTTTTCTTCCACACCATGACAGTCTTCTTGTTAGATTCACCTGATTCTGCAATCTTCTTTTTGTTTTTAGGCTTTTTCAGAGCAACATATCTACATGTGTTAGCATAATGTCTGGGTTGACTACACTTGTAACATCTACACTAATTAGCTTTGTGACCATAACCATGTCATAGATAGCAATAACCATGAAAGATATTATTCATTCTATTTCTACTAGCTAGATTAGATAACCTACTTTTGCAATGACTTGCTTTGTGACCAAACTTGTGATAGTTAAAGCATTGAGTACTTGGTTCCATCTTGCTTGTGCATTATGTAGCCTTATGTCCAAATTTTTTGCATAGAAAATAATAACCATTAAATGATAAGTACCTTTGAGCATTTGGTTTCCTGACCAGAGGTCTTTTAGGTGTTCTAGAGTTCCAGACCTTGCTTGTTACAACCGATCTCACTTCAGCTTCAACAACTTTGTCTTCACCCTTAGTGTTCTGATTTGAATTTTCACCGGAGAAGCCAAGTCCTCCCTTATCCTTGTGACATTTCTATAGGGAAAAAAGTTGATCCAGAATCATGCTACTTTCACATACTCTTGCTTTTGTTTTCATCCTTCTTAACTCTTGATCTAACTTCTCATTTTCTTCCAATTTTTGTTTGATGGTATCCTTGAGATTTTCTTTAGTCTTCTTCCATTCTTCCATCTTCTGTTTATAGTTAGGGCTCTCTTGTCATATTTTACACCTATTAAATTCATCATTGCTTTATTTTTCATTGATGTGAGTTTCAAAACTAGTCCTTTAGAACATAACCTTGTTACAACCCTAACTGCCACCTTATTAGTCATATGCGGTGTATCCTATTGAACAGTTTGGATAACTGAGAGGAGGGTGAATCAGTTATAATAAAAAAAATTTCACAACTTTAATTAGTCGAGAGAAAACTTAAATTAATCAGATAATCATCTAACAAAAATGAACATGAAAGCACACAACAACACCATGCATACTAAACACTAGAATTTACATGGATACCAAGAAGGGAAAAACCACGAAGAATAATAATTCTCAATTATAAAGCATCGGTTAAGGTGATTTTTAAAAAAGGGACTACTACCAAATTTCTCACTATAGGTAAGGATCACTAATGGTTGGGCTCACAACCCAACTATTATAGCCAAAGATATAAAAGGCTCACTGCCAAAAGAGAAAGGATCACTGCCAATAGAAAATGGCTCTCTACCAGTGGGATCACTACCTGATTAATACAATTGATTAGAAAATAGTTTCACTGACAAAAGTGGACTGATGAAATTGCATCTATATATGCATGAATTCAGTTTTGGTTAAGAGAAGAATATATGTCTCCAGCCGATTTGATCAAGAAACTTTTGCACAACTTCTTCACACAAACTCTGCAAAATAGATTACTTCTTCCTTCACACCCTCTTATCTACTCACACACATGATACTCCACACTTCTCATCTCATCAAAAAAAAAAAACCTTTAGTTATACCATTCCACACCATCATAATCTCCTAGGTTATCCAGACACAATGTCTTCATAGTCTTCCAAGTCGACCAAATACAATTTGAATTAGATCACCACAAAACATGTTGGAATGAAGAACAACCTTGAGATATTCAATAAGTCCTTGCACGCTAGCACTAGACCCAAAAGATAGGTCGCACAAAATATCTTCTTATCACGTTACCAAGGGACCCATAAATAGGTCATACATAAGATAGGTTCAATACATAACAGAATTATTAGAAGATAGAAAATTTTGAATTACATGAAATATATTCTAGAGTCGATAGGAATGCCACAACCAAGACCAAATCTTGATTATCATCAATTTCAATATCAACCAAAGAGACATACCGATACTTGTAGCATGCTACATGAATGTCCGGATAGCAAGGTTATCTGGAGTAAGCTTTGAGTGCAACATCCAACACCAAAAGAGTATTCTTCATTATTCTACATTGACTGACTTCCACAAATGTCCCAAAAGAAGTACTGCCATATCTAGATCAAAGATAACATCCATACTACATGACATCATAGTACAAGATAGGATAGATCATTTCTATATATCATCCGGAGCACAACCTTCTGGATCCAGGTTTTGACATCAATGAAAACAATCCTAAATCATCTCAACAACTTCTCAACATATCCAACCACATAAACCTATCATGAATATTGCTTAATGTATATCTAATCCACTCATCAATGTAGCAAAAGATGGGGAAATTATTCCAGATGTCAAGCTTCTTCTCTGTCAAGCTCTTGAACTTGAGTTTCAATTCAAACTCATTTCTAGTAAGCTCATTAAACCATAAATATCCTAGACTAGAGTGGTTATAATCTTCTAATTTTTCATGAATGTAAATCCTAACATCTTCTATATGCAACACTCCATATAGAATCTTTGAAAATATGACATTTGAATCCATCATCATCAAGACTTATCAGGGTGCCTCTTAAATTTAGGTTGAGGATGATCTACAACCTTGAAAACTTGTGGGGTATACATCTTGCAACAATTTGAAATGCTTATGAAACTAGGAAAAATTAGAAATTTGTAAATACCTTTTGAATCTTCATTGGCTAGGGTTTCACACATGAATTCTGAATCACTTCACTTCTCTCCTTCTCTACTCTTCTCTCCTTGAGTATTCATTTTCAAATGACTTAAACATATGTGAAATCACTTATAAAAACTTTTTGAATGAACTAAATCACATGAATGCATTGATTTGAAGTTAGAAAAAAGTTGATAAACCCTAATTGTGATAGAACAATCACCTTCAATCATTTCACAAAATTCTATAACATAATATTTTCTACTGATGTTTTTACCAATAGGTCAAGCATATCAACCTATACCTTATTTCAATGTGTTGAAGTCATCAAGGCTCTATCCTTGGTATGTGCTTAATAATTTTCAATTAAAACTCCCCCTGACCCAAAGTTGTCCGTTGAGTTTCTAGAGGAGACATATGCACTAGAAGTTGAGACAAACTCAATCTTAACCTCATTCTCCTCTTTCTTCATCTCTACTAAATCAACCTTTTTCACTGGATCATTCTTCTTTACCAGATCAACCTTCACATTATTGCTTCTGTAAAATTGGTTATATGTCTAGATTTATTGCATTTGTGACATATGGAAACATTTTGAACAAGCTTACTTCCACCAACTCTAGACCTGCATACATTAGCCTTATGCCCAAATCCATTATATATATAATAGTAGCCATTGAAAGATTGAAACCTCATGCCATTATTATAACCAATCATTATCTAATTTTTGCATTCACTAGCCTTATGACCAAATCTATTGCATGTGAAGCACTGACCAGGAAAATATTGAACATTCCAATTCATTCTGCTTCTACATTCTATAGCTCTATCTCCAAATTTATATTCAAAATAGTAGTAACCATTAAAAGATGAGTACCTTTATGCATTTGGTTGTCTGGTAGGAGATATTTTGAAGTCTTTCCTCTAATTCCAAACCTTCTTGCCATTTTTCTTCTTTTCCTCAATCTTCTTTTGTTCATTGTTCTTCTTTTTAGTACTTGGTGTCTGATCTGCTTTTTAAATTTCTCCTTTTTCAAACCCTAATCCTCCTTTGTCTTTAGAATTATTTTGATTTGCAATAATTTTATTAATTATTGTAGATATCTTCTTGAATTTGTCTTCTTGATTCTTTTCTTTCTCCATATCTGATCTCAAAGTCGCAACCTCTTCTTCAAGTCTTGAACATTTTGCAAATTTTCTTTTCAATTTTTCATTCAGGAATTCTTCAACTCTTTTTCCCTCTTCAACTTACACTTTCAGATTGTTGATTGTCTCATTTGATTGCTTCAACTATTCATTAACCTCCTTATGTATTTCTCTGGTTTTCTTAATTTTCTCCCTCAATTTTCCAATGCATTCATCTACTTGACATTTTCATTCAGATCTTTGTTCTCATTTTCAGTTCTTTCTAGATCTTTGAGGGTTAATCTAGGTTCTCCATTCATATCAACCATGGGATCTTTAGTGAAACCAACCATAAAAATTTATTCTAAAGGAGTAGGATATCTCCTAGTAGCCATGTGTTCAACCTCCAAGATCTTCCTCAATTAGTTAAGCTTCTTCGAAGGAACCAAGCTCTGGTACCAATCATTGAACAACCAAAATACTAAGAGGGGGGGGGGTGAATCAATATTCTTTAAAACCACTTAAAAATTTAAGCATTCATTTGAAAGATCATACTCAATTTGTAATAAGGAAAGAAACCATGAAAGTAATCATCAAAGCACATAACACATGAACACCATATTTTTATGTGGAAACCCCAAAAAGGGAAAAACCACAACTAGGATTAGCTCACAATATTTATAACTAGTCATAACATATTACATAATGGATCAGTTCCTTTTGGACTTATTATCTGAAGAATAAGATAAATAGGAAAAAGGGGTAGCTCACTACCAAATTTAAAATGCTAATAATGCATCTACAATATACAGGAGATATAGTTCCACTAGAGCTCAAAATATTGAATCAACACACTTATACTAAAATTCTTTCAAACTCTTCTTTGCTTTATATTTGCATCACATTCGCACTATATTCACATAGTTCACATTAAATTACATCCATCTCATATCTACAACACTGAAATGAACTTACATTTATATGCATTACATCCACAAACACCTACAACAAAAATTAGGTTGGCCTAATTAGATGAAACATATAATACATCAACTTGTTGGATTAAGATCCAAAAATACACCCCTCAAAAATTGTAACACATAAAAATAGGTCGAAAAGGATCTATAATTACTCCCTTAAGTCTGATCCAAAACTTCCTTTAACTTCACACAACCCCAAACTCTTTAGGTTGGCATGAGATAGTAAAGATTGGTGAAATGAACCATCTATTAATTCACAACACAACGTGTGAACCACCAAAACACTTCTAACTTGGACCACTCATGTTTCAAACACCTATAATTACTCCCACAAAACCACATAACTAAATATTCTTCCGCGGTAGAATATAGAGCATTCCAATCATGTACTCTACATTAGTAACACTATCACTGGAAAACCCAATATTTTTTCAATCATAAGTTTTGCACTGGAAGACATCAAGACATGAAAATTTTGATTTAATATCCTCCAACATATACAAAAATTCCTTAGAATTGCATAACCTGATTCTCCATGGCGGAGGAATGCAGACCTCAAAATGAGTTCCCTATACACTCAAAACTAAACTCTGCAACTTAGCCAAATATCAACACATCTATTCTACACTAGACCAAAAAATATTACACTTGTATACTAGATTTCCATCATTACAATCACTCATTCTCATCAAACAATTTTACATCAATGTTGACATCAATGAAAAACACCATATACACTCATGCTCATATTGCCAACAATCTCATCAATACAAAGAAAACTTCCAACAGGTAGAGAGGGATGTAGGGTGAGTGAAGAGGGATGTGTCATAGGTAGAGGAATATCAATTGGGGTAGGAGAAGGACCACTTTATGAGTCTAGTAGGATCATAGGACATGTCACAAGCACTTTCAAATATGATGGAGTATTTTTATGATGCACAACATACACTACAAGAGGCTCATTAATATAGGTCAACCAATAACCGAGGGTTCTAACAAAGTAGACAACCTTATATGTAGAGCATTTGAGTGCATGGTCAAGGAGATAAGATATATCAAAGTTAGTGACTAGGAAACCATGACCTCCACAATCATCACCTAGGCCTTCAAATAGGATACCAAAGGGAGAGTGTGATAACAACAATCATGTATGACTAGTCACATGGATATACATATACACATACACATACACATACACATACACATACACATACACATATACACATACACATACACATACACATATACACATACACTACATACATATATATACATATATAAATATACATAAATACATATACATGCATATAAATACATACATACATATATATACACACATACATATACTCACACATATACAAAAATATATATATACACACACATATATATACATAAACATATACATACCTACCTACCTACCTACCTACATACATACATACATACATACATATATACACACACATATATATACATATATACATACATAAATATGATATTTGGGGCAAGCCATAGATTATTTTATTTGATGGTTTTATGTATTGATGTATATTTAATGGGTTATGTTTATATAATAATATGTTGTAGTATTGAAAATATTGATTTAACTAAAGATATTCTTTATTATCTAAGTTATTTAACATTTTCCACACTCACACTAAAATAAGACTAGCTATTTTGAAAGAAGAGTGGTTTTTCTATTATTCTATTATAGAAAGAAAAACCACACTAGAAATATTCTAAAATGGTTAATACTTGTAAAATAGAATCTTTCACTAAGATAAAGCATAAAGTTAAGAAAAACAATTATTTTATCTAGAAATTGGATTTCAAACTTCAAAAAGTGAATACAAACCATAAAAAGTGAAGAGAAAGGAAATTGGTGCTAGAGGAGACGTTCACAATCTAGGATGCTAGTGTGACATGTTGTAGTCCTATTCACATGTTATAGTTATTGACACACACTATCATCCCAAAAATATAGAAACATGGATTATACAATATAGAAAATAGTTTCCTACACAACAAGAAGATAAGGACAATAAAATGGAAAACTAGAAAATTCAAAAATATAAGGAAATGCTAGAAAACCAATTTTATCTATGAATTTAGAAACAAAATAAAAATGGTAATAAAAATGGTGAAAGAAAATGAAACCTCCATGCAATTGAATATTTTAAAAACCTATAGCTATGAACATAAAAAATGATGTGATTATTTGGGAGCTTTCCATGAATGTCAAGGCCCTAATTTGGCCTTCCAGCTTCCATAGGTAGTCAAATAGAAAGAGGGAAAGTGTGTGATCTTACTTTATGTGTATTGAGAACTACAAACATATTGTTGAAATCAAATCTATAAGTGAGAACTACTTGTTCTATGTAGAGTTACATCCTAGCATGTGTATGGACAAGTAAGATGTGAAAAAAATTAAATATATTATCAAATAAAGGTAGATGATATAGAGAAAGAGTTGCAATATCATTTAAATAAGAATCATAACTTAATAGAACAATATTACCAACACGATGTAAGAGAGGAAAATGAATATGTAAGGTTCAAAAAATTTTATGATTAGAATTATTATTTTGGTGTGATTATTGTTAGTAGATGAATTAATCAAATGGAGGTTGAGGTAAATTAATTGTTTAATTTTGTGAGGCACGGTGAGGATACTACTAGGATTTGGTATGTTATTTTATCATGACACTTATATCATGAGCAATTATTTTGATTGTATCAATTATGTATGTTTTCAAACTAAATATGAAGTACTCAATATTATTAATGATTCTAACAAGGGGTATCTAGGTTACTCTATTATTTGATAATTAGGGCATAAGTGGATGTTAAAGTTGTGTTATTTGTATGATTATTTGTTTAAGAAAATATACATTTATTTGGTTATAGTGATAATAATTTTAATACCTACTCTAGATAGATTAGAATGATGGATGCATGATATGAAAAGCGATTTTTTTAATTTGATGAGTAGATTTAAATTAAATTATTTCTCCCATACTGTGCTAACTTCATTTCAAGTTGCTTCAACTATTTTATAAGCATATTAATGGGTGTAATCAAGTGTGTAGGTGATTTCATGGCCAATGGAAAAATTTGGATGTCTCTTGGGGAACCCCAATTGTGTTTAACCCATGAATCCAACCTCAATCCATTGAAGGGACCAAGCTCAAGTGTGGTGTGGATTTAGTGTATCATGATGTTAAATGTTTTTGTAAGTGTTGTAGAATTAATGTATTTTTCATGTGTGAAATTAATGTTTTCTTTAATTGTGTAAGAGATTCTTAAGGTGAAGGAAATGATCATTTATGTATTTAATTTTTTATTATTTTCTTGATGTTTTACATTTGGATTTATTTAGGAATTTTATTTTTATTTAATCAATTTTTAAGTCCTAGGTCATAATCCTATTAGTTAGGGGCATTTTCTAACCTCAAAATTCACCATTTTCTATAAGTGGAAAAAAATGAAGGTGGTTAAGAGGAGGTTGGGTGAGGTGTAACTACCCCATCCCACCCTCAATTTGGTTGTTAGGAAGTTATGATGAGGTATTTCTATTTATTCAATTCAAGAGAATGGAAGAAGGGATTTTTGGTTTCATTTTTTTTCTATCCTTTCTTGAACGTTTGAGAAGGAAGATATATTTGCATGATGAAGAGAAATTAGTGAGAAATGGATAGGATTGGGAGATGGAGAATATGACATTGGAAGGGAGACAAACTTGGATTTCATCAATATGCATCCAATGACTCTTAGAATAAATAGAGGTAGGCATTGTTAAAGATTATAATTATATTTTAGGTATGTGAGTGTGAATAAATAATAGTGGATTTTTGTGACAATGTGTTGTGATTTTTCTCCATGTTACTATGATTCTTTAAAATGCAATAAGGGTTATTATCAGAGAGAGAGGGGTTAGCTTCTCATCTTTTCTTTTTATTGGATCTTGAATTGGATTCAATGATTTTGTATCCTTTTGTACCTTTGGGAAATGTGTAAAAAATGGTTTATTCAAAATAATTATTTATGTATTTTTATGTGGTGTGAGAATAATACTCAGGGTACTCAAGGGCCTGCTAGCTTGTAGGTGAGTTGTATTCAGCCTAATGGCTAGGAGGTGAGCTCACATTGACATTATGGGAAAGATTTCATTGTTTTTTACAGGTTTGAGAAAATTTGTTGGAAACTAATTTTTTATTTGTTGAAGTCATGTGAATATATGTAAACCCTTATTAAAATTGAATGTCCTTGAAAACATTATAAATGAGTGGAAAATATGTCATTTGTATAGTGAAATATATATTTTGGCTGTTTCATTTGAAATAGAATAATTCTTTGCATAATTTATTGTATGGTAATAAAATTATAAATCTAGTCATCTAAATTATTATATTAGATTATTGCATATTTATTTTGAAATATTTAAGAGTTCAATAGTGTTGCATGAGAAAATTGAAATGATTCTGTCTTGAATAAAATTTACAAATTCTATTTAAAATATGAAATGTCATGCTTATTTGGATTTTAATTACAAATTGTGGTAAATAAAAAGTAAATGCCCCTTTACATTTCCAAAATATGTGTATATAATTGTGTATAGTTACACAACTATGTATATATATAATTTGTTTAACTAATTTGTTAGTATATTCATTTGTTGTTTTCATATTTTGAGGGTATATATGTATATACACTTATATCTTATATGTATATACAATATGCATACTTATATAATATATATAAATTAATAAATTATCTTTACATTATTAACTATTTAAAATTAAAAATACTACATATAATATATATATATATATATATATATATTGGCAACTCAAGGTGTCCTCGTGTCTCAACCCTTGCGACCTGATGGTGTTGATACAACTTTAATATTTCACTCCATCAGTGTGGGTTGAGGCAAGACTAGTCCTTGGGGATAGCGTCCCCAACCAGCACATCACCACTATCAGTTACTACCCGGGAGTAGAGTCGAACTCGAGACCAATGGGGAGAAAACCCATGGCCCAAGCCAACTCTGCTACCCGTGTGTGCTTATAATTATTAATTATTAATATATTATAAACTATTATTAATAAATATAAAATTTAATGTAAATTTTATATAAATAAGTAAATAAATAAATAAATTTAAATTAAAAGAATACCTTTGTAAGTGGCAAGGAAGAGGGGGCTAGGAGCCCACCTCCCCATAGGTTGTGACCTATAGGGAGTGGGGTTTCGTCCCCTCAATGGGTGTGGCCCCTATGGGAACCCCCACAAAGGAGGCATTGCCCCCGCCATTGAAAAAAAATCTTATAATATATATATTTTAAACCAAGTTTTGATATATGGTAAATTTCAAATATTGACTAACATAGCATATAGAAAAAATAGTGACTCATTTCAATGTTGAGCATTTTTTCTTAAATATAAATATACACACACATGTGTATAGATGTATATAAATATATATACATATATAAATATACATACACATATGTATTATATATACATATACATACATCTACATACATGTAATGTCATAAAATTATACCCCTTGTAATTTCACATACATTCTTGTACCCACTTTATTATCCACTCACTTAGCACTTGTGTAGGTTCATTTTAGCCCCTATATAAGACTTTTTTCCCTTCTCAGGATGCTCAACACCCTGTTTTAGTAGCTACCCTTGTGCTTTTCTTGTTCATGTCATTTTCTAGCATGATGTGTCCAGACACTAGTGCTCCGTGTGGACGTCCACGCGCTACACTAGTGTCCTATGACATTTCAATGTTCAAACGACCGTTTCAACACATGTTTTCCACTTGTCACCTGGTTCTGTTAGTGGTAACGACTTGGGATGCCTTGTCACTACCTGGGAAGCTTCTTTTCCCTCTTTAAAAGTCATCTTTTCAACTCATTTGATATCTAGTTTCACTCCACCTTCTCTCTATCTTTGGCTCCTTGGGTTATACCTTGAACTCTCACATCATTACAACAGCCTTTGTAACACTCTTAGCTCTTGCAGCTATCCTTGTCTCCCTCTTTGGCTTCCTTAAGCCTTGTAGCTACATCTCCCTTGTCTTGTGCTTGCGATCATCTTGGGATTTCACACATCCCTCATCTTTTGCATCCTTAATTTGTGATACGGGTTCTCCTCTTCGAGTGGGGACTAATTTTATCACCTTAATTCATGATTTGGGTTCTCCTCTTTGAGCAGGGATTGCTTTTATCACTCCTTTTTCCATTTCTCTCTATCTATTTGGCTATCCATGGAGGTGGGAACACCAAAATGAGGGTTTGATTGAGGAAAACCCCTATATAGCCCCAACATTTTCTCCAAATCTTATGCATGCAGGTATTGAAGACATTCATGTGCTGGAGGTTTCATCACTTGTGTGGTTATGAGCATTTCCTTTCTACCTCCTATTCTTTTTATCATTTCTATTTCACTTTATTTATCACATTATGTTATTTTCCAATAATTTTGAAGTTCTCAGTAATTAGATTGCTAGTAGTTGCCAAGCTATTTTCTATGACATTCTTGCTTTCTAGTTCGTACAGATGCCAACACACCAGAGAGACACCAGCATGCCACATTGTCATCCCAGACCCACGCTTTTGTCCTCTGGTCGAGAGCCAGTCAATTTGTCCAAAAAGATTTTGACTTGCTCTTTCTAATTCTAGAACTCTCGTGTTGTTCCTTGAGGCAGTTTAGGGTAGTTCACCCCATGAGGTTCTCTGAATGAAGAGAACTCGTGAGTAGTGAATCCCCCTTCCTTACATTTTGGTGAACCCGATGTGAAGAATTTAATATCTTAACTTATTATTTTCAAAATGAATTTAATATCTTCTTTTGTTAGTTTAGTATCTGATTTTATTCAAAGTTTTAATGATGTTCCATTTCATGCATGTGATGGTGACTTGGATTTTCCAATGTCACTTGGTATCTTTGATCCTTCTCATGAAATTCCTCTTGCTTTAAAGGATATTTTTTTGGAAGAAGATGAAATCATTGATACCTTTCTTAACATTACTCCATCTGCTCTTCTTTATTCCAATGCACTCTCTTCTAGAGATGATGCATTAGCAAATGATGAACCTCCTTCCACATCTGATCCTCCTTGGATCAATGATGAGAATATTTCTTCAAATAATTATTCCACTAGTTGTGATGATTCTATGAATGTAATTTATGTATTTGGTGCCCCTCAAATGCTTAAGAGATCGGTCATTTACCTAACTCCAGCTAGTCCTTCTCCTAAAAGGGTTTGTTCTATTATTGGTGTTCTATTTGATAGTGACTCTCCTAATCTTTCTGAGGCTCCCTCTTATAGAGCAGTAGCCCATACTTATAAGAATATAATAAATAAACAACCAAGCCTTCTTCAAGCTCCTAAACCTATAACTAAAGCACCTAATGATTACAATCTTGTCAAGCAACTTCAAGTTACTTCAGCTAAGATCTCACTATGGTTCTTGCTTTACTCTACTCTAGTTTATCAAGGCATGCTTTAGGAAGCCTTGTAAAAGATCCTATTTCCTTCTTTTTCTAGGCCAGTAGATGATAATGCGTTAATAGATCATATTCGCATATAGATTCGTCAAATATTACGTTCTATTTGTAGGAACTTCCGCCCCTGAAAGTACAGAAGCAAGTGGACCCTTTGGTGATTATAGTTAACATTACTAATATCGGTATTAGATGTACTCTTTTTGACACTGGTTCAATGCTCAATGTATGTAGCATTGATCTATTGCTTAAGATTAATATTGGTTCATATTGTCTTAATGCTTCTTTTGTTGTTATTCATGGGTTCGATAGTGTTGGTTGGCATTCTTTGGGTACGATAGTCTTTCCTTTAAGGTTGGGACCAGTTACTATACCAACCCTAGTATATGTTATGTCAAAAAAGCTACCATATAATATTCTCCTTGGTAGATCATGGATTCATGCTATGGGTGTAGTCCCGTCTACCTTGCATAAATCTATTACGTTCATTTGTAACAACTGAGTAGTCATAGTAAAGGCTAACCTCGAGGCTATGCACTTATGTGAAATGGAAATTGTTGGTTAGGTTTTAGTTATTCTTACTCGTATCCCTTCAGTGTCTTCCAATGTGTCGATGTTTACTCCAACAATACCTACTACAAAGGGTACTCTTAAGATAGATGTTCCTGAAGAAGATCTTTTTGAAGCAATAAATATTAAGTTTTCTCCTTCTACCTCTTCTCAAGAGAATGCATGTCTTGGTGATGATTGGGGTTCTCTAGACTTTATGGAATCCTTCAATGGAGAAAACAAAGTCACCCTGATCCACTTATACCTTTCAATAACATCATCCAAACCCGCTATCAAAGATGGTTATTCTTTTGTATCGTGGGATAGTGTGAGCATAAATTGTAATGTTCTTAGTGTTAATCCTTCTTCCGAGGAAGATGACCGTGCTTTTGCTAAAGAGGATAATGTTGGAAGTCTTGTTAATAAGGATGATGGTGATCCCATAGAGGAGCATAATCCCCATTGATGGAACAATGCTCTCTATGAAGATCCTCCTCCTTCTCAAGATTTTCAAACACATTATGGCTCTCACTTTAGGCTTGCCTCTAAATATGGATATGGGTGTAAAGGTTGTGGGCATAAGGAACAAGGTATTCAGGTCCTTATAGAACTCTCACCTTGTAAGCATAATTTGGGGCTTGGTTTCTCAAATGAACAATCTAAATGGAAGCCAAGGTTGAGTGACATGAGTTACACTCAACCTCATTCTCATGGATTGATTCATCCACCATTGTCTGCTATCTTCATGCTTTCTTCTTTTGAGCAGCCAAACTTTTCTCCACAGAGAAAGGGTTGCTTCCTACTCCTCATCCTCTATCTGAGCAAGAGTGTATTTTGTTGTGGCTTCTAAAATCCCACTTAATTACTCTTCCTCCTCCTACACACAAGAAATATCATAAGCATGATAAAGAAAAGCATTCTTTTTGTGCATACCATCAAGTGCCTAGCCATTCCACTAGTGAATGAAAGCCTTGAAAGATAAAATACAATAACTTCATGATTCAGGTGTCATCACCCATTTATTTGATGATGCACCTGCCTCTTTTTCAAATGAGAAGTGATATTGAGGTTTACCTCTATCCTATATGTTCTAAGTATTTTGCATGGTTCTCCTCCCCTATATGCTGGGGGCAATGATAACTTGTTATGGAGATGTGCATCCTTCTTAAGGACCCCCTCTCTTCTCTCTATATTTCATATGAAGCATCCCTCTAGTGGACCCCCTTTTCTTTTGAAGGGTTCCTGAGGGATCCCCTTTGAAAGTTTTTATCTCAAATAAATTCTATGGCATCTAGTTTGGGGGTAGTCTGACTAGGCCCTTCTTTTCTATGACTATTTTATAACATAGCTTGTAGTAGCCACAAGCTTCTTTGATTAGTCTTGCTCTCCAAGACTGAGAACCTATAGAGCTCCTTTGAATTAAACTTACCTAACATGTTTATTCTATGGATTAACATGTTGCTTTGTAGGTGCACTTGTGAAGCCTCTTTCTAGTCTAACTATATGGAGTCCCCTTTCACTGGGTTTCCCTCATGTGAGAGACTTGGGGGATGCCTTCTTGCAGGTTTGTGGGCCTATAAGGTGTTTACTTTATTGGGTTTCCCTCATGTGAGAGATCTTGGGGGATGCCTCCTTGCAAGTTTGCAGGCCTGTAAGGAACTTACTTTACTGGGTTTCCTTCATGTGAGAGATCTTAGGGGATTCCTCCTTGTAGGTATGTGGGCCTATAAGGAATTTACTTTACTGGGTTTCCTTCATGTGAGAGATCTTGGGGGATGCCTTCTTGTAAGTTTGTAGGCATGTAAGGCACTTACTTTACTGGGTTTTCCTCATGTGAGAGATCTTGGGGGATGCCTCATTATAGGACTATGGGCTTGTAAGGCACTTACATCTTACACTAGGCTTCCTTCATGTGAGAGATCTTGGGGGTTGCCTCCTTGCAGGTCTCTGGGCTTGTGAGATGCTTTCATCTTGTGGGATTTTTCCATCGTTGGTCTGAGGGCCTTCGGTGTACTTTGTGCAACTTTGTACTTGCATGGAGCTACAAAGTTCTTTTTGTTCGAACCTCCTCAGGAGAGAGTACCTATGGAGCCATCTCTCTTGGAATTTTCATTCCTCCTTCTCACTCTCTCATTAAGCCTTTCTCTTCTCTCTCCTCTTCCCAATTATATCTACTGGATTGAAGATCTACATCTTCTTCATCCTGAGTTTAAGCTCTTTCTCTCTTTGACAAATTGGTTGCTTCCCTATCTTTTAGGTGTATGCTTCTCTTGAAGTGATCAATCCTTACATTCTTCTATTCATTTTAGAATTCTTCTATGTTATATATATTTTTAATTCGAGGACAACACATAGTACTAATACAACCTTCTACAATGAGGTCTCTTTTACTTTGTTGACTCAAATCCTTTAGTTTTTATGTTCTAACATTATTGTCTGGTGCAGGTTTTTCTTGTCTAATGCATTTGTTTTGTAGGTCTTCATCTTGGGGGCATGCTTCTTTGATTCGAATAATTATCTACTTCCTCTACAATATCCTTTTGGGCATCATGATGTTATTTATGTTTAGTATATTTCCTTTAGCGTGCATATTAGCATAGATTCATATGCCCACTAAAGTGGGGGAAAAATGTAATGTTGTAAAATTGTACCCCTTAGAATTTCGCATACATTCTTGTACCCACTTTAGTGTCCACTCCCTTAGCACTTGTGTAGGTTCATTTTAGCCCCTGCATAAGCCCTTTTTCCCTTCTTAGGATGCTCAACACCCCTTTTTAGTAGCTACCCTTGTGCATTAGTTCTATGTTGAACCTTGTGCTTTTCCCTTTCATTTCATTTTTTAGCATGATGTGTCCGGACACTAGCGCGTTGTGCAGAAGTCTGCATGCCACGCTAGCATCTTGTCATGTTTCAACATTCAAACAACCATTTCCATGCATGTTTGCCACTTTTCACCTGCTTTTTTGGGTGGTAACAACTCAGGATGCCTTGTAACCACCTAAGAAGCTTCTTTTCCCTCTTTAAAAGTCATCTTTTCAACTCCTTTGATCTCTAGATTCACTCTAACTTCTCTCTAGCTTTGGCTCCTTGGGTTCTACCTTGAACTCTCACATCCTTACAACACCCTTTGCAACACTTTTGGCTTCCTTAAGTCTTGCAGCTACATCTCCCTTGTCTTGTGCTTGTGAGCATCTTGGGATTTCACACATCCCCTATCTATTGCATCCCTAATTTGTGATACGGGTTCTCCTCCTTAAGTGGGGACTACTTTTATCACCTTGCTTTGTGATACATGATCTCCTCCTCGAGCGGGGATTTCTTTTATCACTCCTTTGCCCATTTCTCTCTATCTATTTGGTTGTTCGTGGAGGTGGGAACACCAAAACGGGGGTTTGACTGAGGCAAATCCCTCTACAACCCCAACATTTTCTCTAGATCTTATGCATGCAGGTATTGAAGACATCCACATGCTAGTAGACACCAAGATATTTTCTATTTAGTAGATGCCAAGACATTTCCTTTCTACCTCCTATTCTCTTAATCATTTCTATTTCACTTTTTTTCAACTTTATCACATTCTGTTATTTTCCAATACTTTTGAAGTTCTTAGTAATTAGATTGCTAGTAGACACCAAGCTATTTTCTATGACATTCTAACTTTCTGGTCTATGTGGATGCCAACACACCAGAGAGACACCAGCGTTTTGTGTTGTCGTCCCAGACCTATAATTTCATCCTCTGGTTGAGAGCCTGTTAGTTTGTCTAGAAAATGTTCGTGACCTGCTCTTTCTAATTCTAGAACTCTTGCATTGTTCTTTGAGGCAGTTTAGGGAAGTTCACCCTGTGAGGCTCTCTGAATGAAGAGAACTCATGAGTAGCGAATTCCCCCTTCTCTACAATACATACATATATATACATATATACATATATACACACATACATACATGTACATCAACACACATATATACATACATATACCTACTTATACATATATGTATGTGTATGTGTGAATATATGTATATGTATGTATATATGTATATATGTATATGTATGTATATATGTATATATGTATACATATATGTATATATATACATATATACATATATACATATATATACATATATATATACATATACACATATATGCATATATATATATATATATACATATATATACATACATAAATATACATACATACATTCATATATATGCATACATAGATAAATACATATACATATACATATATGAAAACCCTCTTCTTCTACTCATGGTTTTCAAGTAGGGAAATTCTTAAACATTTCCTCTAGCGATAATATAATTAGAGGAAAATTTTATCCTAGAAAAATGTAAAATTAATAAAAATTAGTAAAATGAAATGGTTTTTAAACCTTCAAATCTAAAGCATGGTTGAAGGATATTAGATCCTCCATGGAAGAGGTTGAACTCATTTTGATCTCCTTCTCTCCTTGGCCTCTTTGCAAAAGAAAGTCCTTAAATGAGAAAAAATTTAAAAGAAAATTCTTTTATTTATTTGTTTAAGAAAGTTAAGGTTTTAATGGGTTTTCTAAAATCTAAGGGTCCACATTTAACCTCATCCAATGGATGATATTTTTTACACAAATCACTTGTGCAGAAGTTCAAATTATACTGATTGATCTCATTTACCTAATCCTGATTTACTAACACCAGTTCTCTCTAAAGCACTCCTTTTAATTGAATAACCCTTATTTAATTAAATTCATCATAATTCCTCTATTAATTAAATAAATCAACTTTATTTGATTAAATCATGATCTTCTATTAATTAAATAAATCATTTTATTTGATTAATCCTAATGTTCTTCTTTTAATTAAATAAATCCCTTTATTTGATTAAATCATAATATTCCTTTAATTAAATAAATTAACTTTTATTTGATTAAATCTAACATCACCCCTTTAATTAAATAAATCAAACTTTATTTAACTAAATATAATGTCCATTATTCCTCCCATTTGATTTAAATAAAACCAAAAAACTAAGTCAAATGTCAAATCAAACTAATTTCCATTTAAGTTAATTAAATCCTAATTAACTCTAACACTAATCCATCAAATCCTCTAGATTTTGCAACTTGCACAAGTAAATCAATTTAATTGATTTATAAGTTCTTCTATTTTCATTCAAAAGGGCATCTCATTGGAATATTCCTCCATTTTGAAATCTCCCTCCCAAAAGGACTTGTCCTCCAACATGGCATTAAAGCCTATTACAAGTCCTTTTTCTTGAGCCAAGTGGTATTAACTCCTCTTTCTCTCTTTCTCCACAAGCCAACTGTCAAATTTCAAATTTCCACCTAATTGCATTTATTTTCACATTGATCAAAATGTGCTCCACCTCTCTCCACTAGCATGTTGACAAGTGGCACAATGCCATTGGCATATGTTTAGCCCCACATTCTTCATATCTTTCATTTCTCCATCCTTCTTTTCTATAAATGGAGAGCTCTTCTATTGATTTTGGATTCATAACTTTATGCAAGGTTATTATCTATAGGTTTTGAGCAAATTCATCAACACTTCATCCAAGTTTTCATAGCTTTCATCCATCTTAGCTAGGTTATAGTAAAATTTCATCAAGGAGCATCAATCTTCATCAAAATTCATCAAATATTGCAAGGAATTGGGAAAGGGATACTTTCCACATGAAAGTAGCACCAATTCCCCCATGGGATTGAGGGTTTGAATGTTTTGAGCAAGATTTAGTAGCTTTTATTTGATATTATTTTCTTTGTTTCTTGTTCTTTGCATTTGAATGAATTGCATGGGGAATGATTGTTTTAGATGTGTTTGATGACTAAAATTGTGTTGTTTGTCTATGTTTGAGTAGGTCTAGAGCTACCATTCACATTTTGGCACTTGAAGGAGAGCACATCTTAGGAAATTAACACATTTTTTGGTCAAAATTTTGTGCCTACAGGAAACGACACTGCAAAAGTCAAACAGTGATTCTATCAGTCCAGCGTCGATATTTAGCAACACTATCTATGCTCCAAATCATGATGCTTCTACCATTCTCTTGAGGCTAGATTAACCAAACTCCAAAGAGAGACGCTTGGTGAAACAACGACGCAATCACAGTTTTTTTTTCTCCACAGAGCGATGTTGGTTTCACAAGAGCACCGTTGGACATCTCCAAACAGTGACACATTTGCAGATTGCAACGTTGGGGTGGGGTGAAAGTCAAATTTTCATTTTTAATTCAACATGTGCTTTTTATATTGATCATCTTGGACTTCTAACCTTCTCTTGTGGCTCTATTTTCTATAGTTTGACCAATTTTTGTAGGTTGAAGTTGATTAAGAGGGGAGGAAACGAAGACAAAATCTTTCTATGGCATCAATACTCGATTGTAACAAGTGTTTATTAAACACTTTGGGAGTAATTATAATCCCATTTTAAGGCTTTTGTTCTCTTCAAGTTTTAGGACTCAAAATAATTTTTGTTTGGGTTTTAAAAAGAACAATCAAAGGGTTAAAAAGAATTTTAGGAACTTACTAGAGTTGGTTTTGGATCTAAAAATTGAACAAGCAAACTTCACACTTCATCTTGGTGTTGTAAAAAGAATCCATTATTTCTTTTTGAAGTTAAAATGAACATATGTTTTTCATGTTTTGTAATCTTCTTTACAAAGTAGTATCATTTAAAAGGCATATTCACTTCTCTCATGCTTCACGACGATCTTGAGAATCAAAAGTCTTTTGGTGATATTAAGTTGTACAAAATATTGTCTCCACACTTCAATTTGGGCTTCTCAAAATTGAAAAAAATATTGCTAGTGTGAGTTAGGTATATCGCATGTGTTCTCTCTTTTTTTAGGAAAATAAAGATTGATTGAACTATGGATGTGCTTGCTCACTTTTGTTTACCTTTAGAGGGGCCTGCCTAAGACCAATTTGAAGGTGACTCCAACCAGTTTTTCACTCGGGCTGGTATAAAAATGGATAAGACTAAACTATCAAGTCCTCATGGAATGTAGGCCTTAGCCGTACAATGCCTTTTAGAATGGGGTACTACATTCAAAATTATAAGCACCCCTAGTAGGATCAATTAAAGCCTTTAGTGGCTTGTTGGACACTCACAAGGTGCCATGTCCCCGATCACCCTGACTTAGAACCAATTTGTGTAGAAGCTAAAATCCCTTTCTATTTTTTGGTGCAAGAGGCCGAACCTCTGAAGCCACCCCACATTTTTGCAGTTCTTTGTAGAGATGAGAAGTTCGTCATGGAAGATTCATGAGAACTGAAGCTTGACTGACCCGAGAAGTGTGTGCCATGGAGGAGAGCCAGTGTGGTCAAGCTTCTAGTCATCCACTCTGAATAAGCGTAGTTGGATTTTTCCAAGTGGGGATTCAACAAATATTGTCTCTTTCTATCCTAGGGTTATCCATCGTTTTGGAATCAAAACACTTTGCTTGGATCTCAAACATTGGAAAACAAACATTCAACCATGATCATCAAATTTCAAACCCTTTAGTGGAAGCAAATACCTTTAAAGAAATCCAAGTGCTATTGCTTTCCCTAGGGATTCCATCCTTAGAGGCTTCTAAGTATTTGGACTTATATCTCAATTTTCTCTCACTAAAGTCAACAATAGGGAACTATTGCCTTAATTTCCACATATTGGACCTTGTGGAATGAAAAGAAATTGGGACATTAGACATTTAGTTTGAAAAGCTAAGGAAAGAAAGTATTTGTGGTAAAAAGAACTCATTAAGAAAAGAGAAGAAACAATTGAACCCACACATGTGTTGTTCCAAATGATTTCCTAAAAGATCAAAATCTGAAAACCAAAGTCTAAAAGTCTTAGTCCAAGAGCTCTCAAGAAATGTTTGTCTATTCTTTATGAATTTAGAGAGAGATTGGTCTTCAACTTCTACAAATGTGCATCAAAGAAAAATCCCAATTTGTATTCATTTTACTATTGTCAAAATCCAAGACTTTTTCAAAGGTTTGAATATCTCACATAGGAAGTATAGCATGTTCTTCAACACCTAGTTCTAGTAAACAAAAGTCTTTCTAGGTTCACTTAGGATCAAAATCGACACTCTCATCCATCCCTCAAACAACAATCAAAATCCATCTCACAAACAACTCTCAGAAATCTTGAAAAAAATCCTTCATACTAGACTTTGGGAAAATCCTCTTGAATCAAATCAAAATCATCTTTGTTTAACTAAGTGTGTGTGGATGCATCCTTCTTCAGACAATTAGTTAGAGTATCACCTTGTGGACAAATTTATTCCAAGAAAACATCTAACCTCTTGGATTTTATGAATCCATTATAAAATCCAAAATCCAAATAAAAAATCAAATCAAACCAAATCAAAATCAAAATCCAAAATCAAATCCAACATCAATCCAAAGTCCTTAAGTCTAGTATCTCCTTCAATATTTCTTAAGAATTCAAACATTCACAATCATCCATCTTTCATTATCTCATCACCATCCTTTTGATCCTTAATATATTATAATTTATTTTTTGTACCTAAAGTTTAGATCAATCCAAGGAGTTATAGGTTCAACTCCCACATTCTTGAAAATTGATCCTTATTTTATGGTCCAAACTAGATCTCAACACAAGAAGAACATGGAAACAAAAAAAGAAACATCCACTTCAAGTGACTTGATTCAAACAACAATTGAAATCAATCCCATTGGTTCTAGCAATCCTCCACTCAATCTTCCTCCACTTCCACAAGATCCTCAAGAAGAAGGTGGCCAAGTGGAGGACAACACCAAAAAATTTCTAGGGATGACTCAAGATGAAATCATATAAATGGTCCAAAATCCTGAGACTCACAAAATTGTTAATGCCATGATGAGGCTCAATCCTTCACAATACATGCTATAATTGAAAAAATAAGGGGATAAACTCCCTTCCAACTATGATGTAAGCACTACTGTGGAGAAACCTCTTAGGACTATGCCGTCGGTCTCATTTACACCTTCATTTCAAAGCACTATTCAAGCCATCCCATAACCCACATCATCCCTTGCTTCAACTCAACCAATTTTCAAAAAGGGGAGCTCATTGCTTCATGCTCTTCAAACACCTCCCCTTGTAAACAACCAAGACTTGGATGCAAACACCATCTTGGGTCAATTCTTTCCTCAAAATCTAAAACACCCATACATTCTACTCATCTTTCATGACCCCAATGAACTATCCTCTTTCAACGCAACATCGACATACCCTCTTAACACACAAGTCTCTCTCCCCATGAATTCATAAGTAGAGGGTGGATTAATTGGACAAAGGGGAATCTTTGATCCCTCATCATCATCATTTCCTCAAGGGAACACACCACCCATATTCCCACCATTTCCATCTCTACCACTAACATCCACACCACTCTTTGGTTTAGGGCAACCCCTTTTATCAAACCTCAATCAACAAAATCAAAACAATCCTCCAATCGTAAATCAAACCATCATACCAAATCCTCTGATCATGCCATTGATATCACAAAAACAAGTGACAACAATCACAACAACACAAGCAATCAACACATCATCTACAATACCCCAAATACCTCAAAATGTGGTCTCCCAAGGGCCTATCATATGAACCACACCATCCACCACACAAATCAATCCAATAACACCTCTAATCACAAAATTTAACACCATTTTGAATCCTCCACCACCACCACCAAAACCAAACATGGCAAACCAGTACAACATGCCTATCAAAAGGCAATTCAGTAGTTCCAAGCTCAACAAGCCACACAAGCTACACAAGAAGATGCTCAACAAGAATAGGCACAACAAGCTGCACAACAAACACAACAAGCACAGTAGGCTGCTCAAGCTGCACATTCTGCCCAAGCTGTACAAGCTGCTCAATAAGCTCAAGCTTAGGCACAATCCCAATATGTAGCCCAACAAGCTCAAGCAAAAGTTCTATACCAAGCACAACAACAAGCAGCTTAGCAACAAGCTTATCAGTAAGCCCTGCAACAGTACTAATAACAACAAGAAGTAGCTCATCAACAAGCATATCAACAAGCCTTGCAATGGTACCAAGAGCAACAAGAAGCAACCCAACTATTAGCCCAACAACAATAAGACCAATAAGAAGCTTTGTTGGCACAAAAGTAGAAAGACCAACAACAAGCGTTGTTGGCACAACAACTTCAGGCATATCAACAAGCATTGATCACATAGCAAAGCTTGTAGCAAACTCCCCCAAACATACAAAGCACTCTACCCATCACTCAAATGAACAAACCATCTCAAAACATATTCACCCCACCTCCTGATCTGCAAAATGATGTGACGACACAAATCAAATTGCTCTCACAACAAGTGCTAGATCTCCAATTTGGGAAAACAACAAAAACACCAAGCATTTGTGCCCCTATCCATTCGACAAAAGCCTTGTGATGGTGCCATTCCCAAAAGGGTTTGAAATCCCTAAATTTGACAAATATCATGGGATGGGTAATCCTGAAGATCACATCAGGGAATTCTAGGTACATTGCATGGAAGTTGCATATGATGATAGATATCTAATGTGACTATTCCCTCAAATTTTGGTACAACCAACAATGGAATGGTTCTCACCTTCCCCTTGGAATCAAAAAGTTCCAAGAAATCATGGACGCATTCATACAAAACTGCACATTCAACATTGGAATGGATGTTAGCCTAGAGGAACCATTTTCCCTCAAAAAAGCTAAGGGGGAAACATTTGCTTCCTTCTTGAAACAATGGCAATCCAAGGCCAACAGGAGCAAGTGGACCATGCTAGAAGAACAACAAATCTGCACCATCATTGCCAATCTCGAGAAAACCTTGTTTTTCCATCTAAAAATGCAATGCATCACCACATACGACCAGTTGATCCCCAAGGTGCTCAACATTAAAAGAGATCTTATTGCACAAGGGGGGACACCCACATATCAAGAATATCAAGATAACCACCCATCAACCAGTTACAACGAAAAACCTCGCATATGGGTGAAAAACAAAAATGTCACTAATGATGGTGTGGTTGATGCCAAGGTCATAATTAGTGCTAAAAAAACACCCAATCATACCAACAACCGCAAGGTAATAATCAAAACAACACACAAGACAATGTGGTAGCACAACAAACACCCAATATTCAAGTCAACAATTTGAATAGTCAAGGGAGACCACCCCATGGAACAAACAATATCCCTGAAAATGAAAATACACATCCCTTGGGGAATGAATCAAATCCACCATGAAGAAGTTGGTAAACAAGAATCTCATCAAAATTGTCATTTATGAGAATTATCAAGATCCCCAAGTGAAACCACCAAGGTACAATGAAAACCACCTTTTTTATTTTCACAAAATAAAAGGGCACACAATATCCAGTTGTATGAGACTGAAAAATATGATCCAAGACCTTATCGATGAAAAAGTCATAAACATTGAACAACCTGCAGGAAATCAAGACCTTAAGATATTAACGAATCTGATGCCCGATCATAATAAAGGGAATAGCCATGGAAAGAAAAAGTATGGAAATGTAAACCATGTTTACGATCATGTTGTCACATCCCTAGATGAATGGGTTACTGTTGTTAACGTCAAGGGAGCCAAAGTTGATTGTGGAGTCACCACACGTGGCATAAAAGTTACCATTTTTGGATCATCACAGCCACCTAGGGAATCCATATCCAATCCAAAATATTTTCCCAATGGTTACAATGTCTTGGACCAGCTGAAAACAACCCCCGCTCAGATCTCCATCACGGAGTTACTGAAGATTACACCTGCACATAGGAAAATCCTAGAGGAAGCATTGGCTTCATCCATCGTCTCTGTGGATCTTGATGTTGACCAATTCCAAGCTATTGTCAAACACATCACCACCCCACATCTCCTAACATTTTTTTATCACGACTTCCCCACCCAACCATATCATAACCGCAAACTCCATCTCGAAGTCCTGGTCCATAAAAATAAAGTCAAAAGGGTCTTGGTGGATGGGGGTGCAGGTCTAAATATCTGTTCACTCAAGCTAATAAAGAATCTAGGATTTTGTAAGGATGCCATTGAAAAGGGTAAAGGTATTACAATCAAAGCATATGATGACCAGGAAAGAGTGTCTCAAGGCACTTTTCAAGTCCCTATTCAAGTAAGGCCAACCATCATGAAAACCACATGCTAGGTCCTTGACCTTGACTTACCTTATAATATCCTCCTGGGGTGTCCATGGATCCATGGGATGCAAGTTGTCACATCCACCTTCCATCAATGTGTGAAGTTTCCCTATCAAAACCAAGAGGTCATAGTCCATGGTGATCCTAAGCCCTTTTATTACTACAAGAACTGGAAGCGAAATACTACAAAATCCCTCAAGTCCCAAAGAATGATGAAGGCTCTTCAACCCCATATGTAGACCCAGCTACCTTAGCCTCCACTTTTGAGACAAAGACACTAGCCATTCCTGACATCTTTGAAATCAAAGTCATTATCCAAGACAATGGGTGTGGGGATTATAGAATGAAGAAAAGTATTTTTGTAGTGGGAGAGTTACCTCAATTTCCTAGATCTCATGGGTAGCCCCAATCAATTGAGACACCATCCCAAACCTTCAAATTAGACCCCTCTAGATTTAGATGTTAGGAGGACCTAAGTCAGGAAGTGGTAGATGAAAAAGACATATCAAGTCTGCTATACCAAGATGAAAGGCCCATTCCTGATCTTCCCATGGATGATAGCAACAAAGGATTGCAAATGATGCTTGGTATGGGCTATAACAAAAACAAGAAGCTTGGGCAGACTGACAATGGTCTTCTAGTACCGCTCATTCTTGAGAATTGTATAAGAAATCTTGGCCTCAGATGTGCCCCTTTGAAAGTAACCATACTTGGAAAAGGTGCCTCGTTTAGAAAAGTCAAAGCACCCCCTTAGTTGTCAGTATCCATAAGTCTGCCCTTAGACAACTATACCTTTGATATAACCGATGTGTGCAGTGATGAAGATCCCATAACTGACTTACCCATGCTATTCGAGGATTCCTCTCTTCTCATGATTAGTACCCTATCTTTTGAGCCAAACAACCATACCCATGAGTTAAACTTATTCTATCCCCAACTCATTGATTATGACCAATGAGGACCACAAATTCTAGACACATTTGAAAATGATGAAGCTCTCTCAAAATTCATGGGATTGTGGGATACGATACCATATGGAGATCACAAAGTTGGATTTGACATTGAGCTTGGCACACATGCCTGTTAAGGGGAAATGATTGAATCCCTCAGTCGCAAAAGTAAAAATTTGAGAATAATCTCTAGGTCTTTGAGTGAAAACCACACTGTGGCACTCTCAACTAAAAAAAGTAAAAATAAAGGACACATCCAATGGTAAAAACCTCTTTGAGGTGCTAGTGGATGATGGATTCAATCTCCCCCTTAGTGCTATTCATTAGGAGAAGTCAACAATCTTAGCAAAGAAGTGCAATCCGGTAAACTTGGGGACAAAAGAAACACCACATATCACCTTCTATGCAAAAACACTTCTAATAGAGGAACAGTAACTCCTAGCTACATTCCTAAGAGAAAGAAAGAAAAAATTTGCATGGACCTACACAGACATGCCTGGGCTTGATCCAAAAGTTGTGGTTCACCACCTAGGTATATATCCTGAAGCAAAGCCAGTGAGACAAAAGTTGAGAAAGATGCATCCCTAGATAGCATTATTGGTGAAAATGGAATTACAAAAGCTCCTAGATGTTGGGTTCATACAACCAATTGATTATCCAGAGTGGGTCTCAAATCTTGTACCTTTTTCAAATCCTATTGGGGGCATCCACAACTGCATTGACTTCAGAGATTTGAACAAAGCGTGTCCCAAGGATGATTTTACCTCTCCCAAACATTGACATGATTGTGGATATGATAGTAGGACATGAGATACTATCAATAATGGATAGATTCTCAAGGTACAATAAGATCATAATAGCTAAGGATGAAAAACACAAAATAACTTTCACTTGTCCATGGGGGACATATTGCTGGAATATGATGCCATTTGGGTTGAAAAACATAGGAGCTACCTATTAAAGGGCCATGAAACTAATCTTCCATGATATGATTCACAAAACTGTGGAAGATTATGAGGATGACATATTGGCCAAGTCAAAGAAACGTTGAGATCACATAGCAGCAAGGGCTCCATCTTTGACAGGCTAGAAGAATACAAAGTCAGACTCAATCCAAAAAAGTGTGTCTTCAGAGTACAATCAGGAAAGCTTCTTGTGTATATTGTATCTATGAGGGGAATTGAGATAGACCAGGTGCCAAAGTCAAATCAATTCTAGAGACAGAGGAACCAAGGACATTAAAACAACTAAGAGGCTTACAAGGAAAACTCCAATCCATCCATCGATTCATAGTGCAACTACCAGACAAGGCTATCCCATATTCTCATCTACTCCACAAGGGGGTAGCATAGAAATGGGATGAGAAATGTGACCAAGATTTCAATAAGATCAAGGAGTACTTGCTCACACCACCAGTTCTTATGCCACCAATTCTAGGAAATTCCTTGATCTTGTATATATCAGCAACAACAACATCTCTTGGCACTCTCTTAGCACAACATTATGAAAATGGGAAAGATAGAGATATTTACTACATCAGTAGAACCATGGTGGTACATGAGCTGAATTACACATCCATTGAGAAGGATTTCTTAGCAATTGTTTTCATAGTTCATCAGAGATTACATGCTAGCACATCAAATAAAACTCATTGCAAAGATACACCCTCTCAAGTATATGCTTTCTAAAGCAATGCTCATAGGGTCAAAAATTAAATGGGTCATGATCCTAATAGAATATGACATTGAGTATGTAGAACACAAGGCCATTAAAGGACAAGCAACTGCAGATCAACTGCTAGAAGTAACGATATATTCAGAGAACCCACTTGTATTTAAGTTCCCCGATGAATCCATATTTAACTTAAGTATGGAAAATCACTAGAAAATGTACTTTGATGGATCCTACACACAACACGGGTTAGGTGAAAGAATATTATTTATTACACCACAAGGGTATTGCATACCTAAATCATATACGCTATCATTTCCCTGCACAAATAACATTGCATAATATGAGGCTCTCGTCATAGGGTTGAGAATTATAGTACAATGGCATATCATGGCACTCAAAGTCTATGGATACTCATAGCTTATCATCAACCAGGTCAATAATGAGTATCAAACAAAGGATGACAAGTTGAATCCATACAAGAAATTGGTGGAAAGCCTCAAAGCTTTCTTCATTGATATCACATTTGAGTAGCTACCAAGAGAAAATAATAGAGTAGCAGATGCTATGGAAATAATTGGATCACTACTAGATGTCCCATGCAATGTCCCAAAGAAAAAATTCCTTGTAGAGTAGCTTCTCGTACTAGCATTTGAGGTACCCGAGTCTGAATTTGTGTGTGAAATCGTTGGTCTCGGTGATCCCTAGTATCCTCCCCGTTGATATAACCCCAAACCTTAACAAAAAAATTGTCAAGAAGTCATCCTATTTTGTCATCTTAGGAGACACCCTATATTGTAGGAGTATTGAGGGAACCTTGTTATGATGCCTAAACATTGAGGAAGCTTTGACTGCTTTAACCAAGGTACACAATGGAATTTATGGGTCACATTCGAGTGGTATGACCTTGGCTAAGAAACTGCTGAGGACGGGGTACTATTGGACCACAATAGAGAAGGAAGCTCATGAATATGTTCAAAGGTTTTTGCAATGTCAGTAGCATGGGGATCTCATCCATGCACCATATCAGGAGCTCCACTCGATCATAACACCTTGGCCCTTTTCACAATGGGGGCTCAATCTCATTGGAAAAATTACCCCCACCTCATCTAGTGGAAATAAGTTCATCATCACTGCCATGGAGTATTTCAAGAAGTGGGTGGAGGCCATTCCCATGACCTATATCACAATAAATTAGATATCCAAGTTCATCTCAAACTACCTAATCTTCCGCTACGGTGTTCCTCAAGCCATTATCTTAGATAACCAAACACCTTTCAAAAACTAGGATGTTTGAGACCTATTCCAGAAGTTCAATATCCAACATCATTTTTCCACTCCATACTACTCCTGAGGAAACAACCAAGGAGAAGCTACCAACAAAACCATCTTGAAAATCCTAAAGAAGACTGTCAGTGAGGTTGCTCATGACTGGCACTTGCAGTTAAATCTCGCCTTATTGGCCTATCGAACAAGTATCCACACACCAATAGGTTCCACCCCTTTCTCCTTGGTCTATGGATCAAAATCCATCCTCCCTATTGAGATTGACCTCCCATCCCTGAGAATATCATTGCAAAATATCATTACAGATGAAGAATATTGGGTATCACGATTGAACAAGCTGAAACTACTGGATGAGTGACACATGGATGCCTTAAACCATTTGTAAGTCTACCAAAACCGTCTCAAGTGAAGCTACAAGAAGAAGATTAGGAGTTAGACCTTTCAATTCAAAGAGCTTGTGTTGAAGGAGAACTAGAAAAATGTACCAAATTTACATAGCAAGGGCAAGTTTGAACCCAATTGGTTGGTACCCTTCATCATCATAGCGAGCTACAAATCATGGGCATATCAACTATTAACACCCAAAGGAGAACCTTTGTAGGAGCCCATGAATAGCTCCCATCTCAAAAATTTTATGCCTAATCTTACAAGGTGTAAATCTAAAAATCCAAAAAAAATTAAAAAAATATAAAAATCCAAAACAAAAAAAAAGAAAAAGGATTGAAAACAATTAAAAAAAATCATCCTCTAGTGAAAACCACTTCGGTGGCACTTTGGGAAAGTACCTTGGTGAAAACCTGGAAAATAGTCACCTTATGTAAATAAGCACTTTCCATCCACCATGATTCCTACGGCTTGGTTTGCATCATCCATCCCTCACACTTCCATATCTCCATCCGTCACCCATCCACATCCACATCATAGCTTGATCCTATGTTCATATCATGATCCATCCTAGTACTACTTGGCCCATTCCCAAGGTTAGTTTGTCTTGCCTATATCGGAGTAGTCTATTGCATCATGCTTGGGGAATGTTCTCATCAGATTGGATTCGTGTATTTTCTTGAAGTATTCCTTAAAATCCAAAAATCCAAAAACAATCAAAAAATCCAAAAAATCCAAAAACATTCATAAAATCAGAAAATACAAAAACATTCAAAACATATCAAAATCCAAAAATAGGTTAAAAGTCAGTCAAAAAGTTAAAAAAAAAGTCATCTTGTTGAACTATGGGTCTTTGAGCTTTGAACGTAGGCAAGTTTGATCTTTGATCATCCCTCGAGATGCTTAGGTCAGTCCTTTAGGAGTCCGTCATAATAAACTTGCAATCCATTTGTTCATACCTCATCAATAAATTGAGTCTATGTCAATCAAACTACGTGGTCTCTGTGTGTATAATGTAGGCAAGGCTAATCTTTGATCAGTCCTCGAGGACCCTAGGATAGGTCTTTAGGTCAGTCTCTTGGTCAAAATCTCAGAAAACACCAAAACATTGGAAATTTTGAAAATCAAAACATTTACATAAACATCTCAAAAATACCAAAAACAACTTCAAAACATTTCAAAAAATTCAAAAAAATCAAAATATTTGAAAAAATCCATCCACCCCATTTCACAATCACTTGCAAGAAACATCACCCATAATAAATCAATCATTACCCTCAACCTTTGTGAATCAATGAGAAACAAGTCTAGTAGGTTCAAAAGTTAAAACTCAAACATCAAGGTCTCAAGTCTAGGTTAGTAAGTAAACAATTTGGTCAACTCTTGGTATTAATAGCTTATCATCCAGTCAATATCAAAATCATCTGATAACATCATGTCCTAGGATGCATCCTTCCTACAATGGAAATTAACATTAAGCATCACCATAGTTTAATCTTGGCTAGCGATATGAAGAACATTAGCTTGTTTGTTTACTTGGTCTTTGTCTTTTGACTTATCTTATTGCACTCATTCCAATGACCTCTCGATGATGTCCAAAGAAAGGGATTTAGAGAGAAAGGAATGGGGCAATGATCATTATCTTTTTATCTATTGTACTTGTTGGATGCTCTTGTAATATAACCTTGGTCATGTGTGCTTTGTTTGGTTTGTAGGGAGGGTATTTTATGTGTCTTGTTGACCACATAGGAAGGCTTTTCTATGTTTTGGTTTGAGATGTTTGGAATATCTAAACTGCATTTTTAATGACGTTCTATATGTCAGGTGTGAATAGGAGTTCTCCTATCTGATTGTCGAGTCAAAGTCCATCACACTAGGTACAACACCATCCTAGTCCTATATACCTTGATGCATCATGCACATGTGTGTAATCAAACATAAGGTAAGTAAGCCCTTTTAAAATACCAATTCCTGATAAGCAATGCATCATCATCGAGCTAATAAAGTCTCGTAGATCATGGACTTGTTGGATCATCTTTTCTTCATCTCATTCCTTCTTTCTTCTCTTCGTGCTAACATGGTACCATGGAAATTAATCAAAAATATCACTAATGCATCCATCCTGCATCCACAAACTGTCACCATGATGTATATCATCATATCATATCAAAATAGGAAACACTAATCATCTCACATGCATTGCATTTCATCATTGCATAATATAGATTGGTTATTCTAAGCATCTCATAAACCATACATTTGCATCCATTGCATAATGATAAAAGCATCAACATATCATCCATATAAGCATTTTCATAAGCATCATCATACCATCCATACATACATCATCATATCATACATGAAAAAGATACTGAAAAAGAAAAAAAGCATGTAATACATCTCATGATCATAACATATAAACATCATCCATTAGGGGCATAATATAGATATGTTATTCTAAGCATATTAAAATCATTTGCATATCACAACATTTGAATCCATACATCCATACTCCATACATCATCATAAAAGTGCATAGAAAAGATACTGAAAAAGAAATGCATCCATGACATCCATAAAAATCTACATAAACATACATCACATCACATAATATAGAGTCACATCACATATACATCCATCCATAAATGCATAAATAAAATAGGACACATCTCATAAAGAATCGATCATATCATATAATATATATATCATGTAACTGTCATGGTACAAAATCAGGATCAAATGTGTATGTGTATCAATCAAAGTACAAATGCCCACATGGCTATCAAAAATGGAGCTTGTGGATCTCAAAAAGAATCAGGTGTCGCTGATCAAAACTTTGTGAGCTAGCCCTGGTGGTTGCTCCCCTCACCCACCTGCCTCTTTGGATGGTCTTGTCTGTAGCTTGTCTGCTGAGAAAAATCTGGCACTCGAGCTGCCAGAGGAAATTCCTGTTGATAATGCAGTTGATAATACTTAGCCTCCCACATTGCCTTGTGGTACATCTGTGCGGGGACTGTCCTACCCTGTGATGCAACAACCATTCTCTCTAGCTGTTGTTGCCTTCCGACCTCCTGGGCCAGCTGCAACTCTATTGAGTCTGTTGTTGTTGTCTCTCCTGATCTCGTTCGATAGTGAGGGTTCATATCTACTATCTAGCCTAGTACCTCTCTACTGTGAATGTCTATACCTGAGCTTGTAACCCTTGAATCTTCCCTTGTAGGTGTTGTATCAGGGCATCTCTCTGATCGGGCTGAGGTGGCGATGGTGGTGGTAGTGGCTGATCCCTCTGAGGTGGCTACTATTCCCTCTGTGGAGGCTGCTGATCCCTGGGCTGATCTCTCTACTGGTGCCCATCCCCTGGTCCCTCTAGTCTAGTTGGTGTGGAGGTGGTTCTGCTCATCCTCCTTTTCCTCCTCCTCCTCCTGGAACCTGTCCCCTCCTGGCTGTCCAACCCCAGGGTCTCGGTCATGGAAGTATTGCCCCTAGAACCGTCAATCAAACTAAAGGCCTAAACCAATCATCATAGGCACATGTGGTGCTTGGATCCACCTATCCTTGATCATAGGCCCATGGCCTAGCTACCAGCTATTTGAAGGAATCAACTACATCTGATACTGGGATCGTCTAACCCCATGTGTTTTCTCTAGTGGACTGAGTGAAGATAACCATGTATTGATCATCAAGGCGGTCTTGCACATCCCCAAACTGTCTCGCTACCCTATTAGGTAGGTAGCGCTCGATCATGGTGTGCTCATGCCCCTACATAAGCCGATCCTAGTAGTGTAGAAGAGCTACTGCAAATCATCATACCAAGACAAGATCTATAGCCAAGGTTTCCAAGTGAACACTGTCATCTTATCCAAGACCCTTCACTAGTGGGGTAGGCTAAGCTATCCTGTATGAGTAAATGTGAGGCCGCCCCTATTCCTCCAAACTATTGGGTCGTCGGGCTTGACATTGACCACTGTAACTCTTGGACAAAACACGACAATGTGCTCCTAGGCCCAGATGTGTGATAATGTGATCTCGACACCAATCACTCTGCTGTCATAATAGGAAAGATTGTGTAAATCATGGTATAATGAGGCCAACATCACTAGTCCCCAAGAAAAACAACACTTCCTGGATAACATCCACTCCTAAGCTAGACCCTATCTCAAACTGAAATATCGACCTTGCCGATCTGGAGCTACTAGTCCTAATATGATCGCTGCAAAAATTAGTTAGAGAGTCAACACCCGACCTCTGTAATACTCAAGATTGATCTAAACCTTGACAAAAATGATCTCATCTATCCCCATGACCTCATAGCATGCATCTATGCCGACATCCATTTCATATATAACTCTCTCACTGTGGATGGGAAATCACATAATACGCCAAATGTCCTCGAATGTGATGGTCACCTTGTCGGTGGGAAGATGAAAGGATGATGTCTCACCGTGCCATTGCTCAGCTAGTGTAGTCATCATAGCTAGGTGGGTCCTCACGGTGGGTGTGTAAGCAACATACTAGAGGTCGATCATGCCAAGGTGCTCATATAGTAACTCGTGTAGTCTGCTCAATATGCTAAGTACCGAGGGTCAGTGCTCGCGTGAATGCATAGGCTCTCTGTCCTCCTGCACCCATGAAGCAACAACATCAAGTTCCATAAAATAGACTGGACCCCATTTGAAGTTTTCGACACTAAAATAGCTAATGTGTCACTATTTGTAAAGGCATCACTCTTTGAAAACTCCAAACTGTGATGCTAGGACCCCCAAAAGTGCAAACCAAGCCATGACATCGCTATTTGATCTGCGGGCCTGTTTGACCAAAAACCCTAAAGACCTAACAGAAGCGTGAAGTCTCCATTCACAATGGCGTCACCCTTTGGATTTTGAACCCCTAAACCTAAATTGCGATGTGGCATCACAAGTCATAGTAGCGACGCAATTTGAAGTTGAGCATCGCCGATTATGCACTTTTAGCATCACTAAATAGCGACACTAGACAAGTTTGACCTTTGAACCGTAATAAATGTGCACAAAAATGAAAATTAAAGGTCGGGTTAGGATAACATACCACTGTTCCTACCCCTAGAGGTCTCTAGTAGACTCAAACTTGCTCATAAATGTGTCAGGGAAGCACTCTTTGCACCATTCTGCACATGGATCAAAGCTCAAAATGAAGGAATCTCAAAGTATGAATGTGAAAATGAATTGAAAGTGACCCCTCGAAGGCTATTTAAGCATGAAAAATTAGGGTTGTTTGCCCCATTTTAGCCGTCAACCTAGGGTATTGTGCCCTCGACCCCATTTTTGTCCAACCGAAGCTCGTTTTGCATCCCTTTTCTACATTTTGCCACATTTTCAACATCTTGGAGCCTTTCTAGACCCATTAGGAAGCTTGTCCTCTTTTTTCGAGAAATCACCCAAAAATCCAAATTTTCGTTCGATCTCTCAAGGGGGCAATATACCAGCGTAATTCTTCTGCTAGGGTAGTAGTGGGGCATCTGAAAAAATAAGAATTTTTTTGAATTTTGATCTCGGCAAGGTTATTCTTTGAACCAACACAATAGGTACATTGCTTCAAAGAGGGGCAAAATGTAGAGGTTCAAATTATACTAATTGATCTCGTGCACTTGATCCTGATTTACTAACATCAGTTCTCTCTAAAGCACTCCTTTTAATTGAATAACCCTTATTTAATTAAATTCATCATAATTCCTCTGTTAATTAAATAAATCAACTTTATTTGATTAAATCATCATCTTTTATTATTTAAATAAATCATTTTATTTGATTAATCCTAATGTTCTTATTTTAATTAAATAAATCTCTTTATTTGATTAAATCATAATCTTCCTTTAATTAAATAAGTTAACCTTTATTTGATTAAATCTAACATCACCCCTTTAATTAAATAAATCAAACTTTATTTAATTAAATCTAATGTCCATTATTCCTCCCATTTGATTTAAATAAATCCAAAAATCTAAGTCAAATGTCAAATCAAACTAATTTTCATCTAAGTTAATTAAATCCATATTAACTCTAACACTAATCCATCAAATCCTCTAGATTTTTCAACTTGCACAAGTTAATCAATTTAATTGATTTATAAATTCTTCTATTTTCATTCAAAAGGGCATCTCATTGGAATATTCCTCCATTTTGAAATCTCCCTCCCAAAAGGACTTGTCCTACAACATGGCATTAAAGCCTCTTACAAGTCCCTTTTCTTGAGCCAAGTGGCATTAACTCCTCTTTCTCTCTTCCTCCACAAGCCAACTTTCAAATTTCAAATTTCAAATTTCCAATTTCCACCTAATTGCATTTATTTGCACATTGATCAAAATGTGCTCCACCTCTCTCCAATAGCATGTTGACAAGTGGCACAATGCCTTTGGCTTATGTTTAGTCCCACTTTCTTCATATCTTTCATTTCTCCATCCCTTTTTCTATAAATGGAGAGCTCTTCTATTGATTTTGGATCCACAACTTTATGGAAGGTTATTATCTATAAGTTTTGAGCAAATTCATCAACACTTCATCCAAGTTTTCATAGATTTCATCCATCTTAGCTAGGTTATGGTCAAATTTCATCACTTAGAGCATCAATCTTCATCAAAATTCATTAAAGCTTGCAAGGAATTGGGAAAGGGCTACTTTCCACATCAAAGTACCACCAATTCCCCCATGGGATTGAGGGTTTGAATGTTTTGAGCAAGATTTAGTAGCTTTTATTTGATATTATTTTCTTCGTTTCTTGTTCTTTGCATTTGAATGAATTACATGGGGAATGATTGTTTTAGATGTGTTTGATGACTAACATTGTGTTGTTTGTCTATGTTTGAGCAGGTCTAGAGATAACATTCACAACTAGTAACCTATTATGTAATTAATTATTAAAAAAATTAAATCATTTTCATCAATGAGTTAATCTGTGGTGGGAGCCTATGATACTAGGCACCCTCAACATAGATTGTTTCAAAATTAAATTATTTTATTCCTTTTAACCTAACATAAGGTTTTTCTATTTTTAAAATTAATTTTCTTTTTCAATATAAAAAATGAACTAATAACTAGATTATTAAGTTAAAGAATAATTAATTAAAAATGAATGGCGAGTTCTATTATTGGTCAATGCTTTTGGTTACATAATATTTTAATAAGAAGGACCATTAGTATTTAAATAGTAAGTACTTATTGAAAATTTATTGATTAAAGGGTATAATAATTTTCATGTATAATCTATCCCTTCAATATATTGGCATTAAAAAATATTCCAATAATATAATTTTCAATCATTAAATTTGTGCAAATAAATAATGATTCTATTTAAAATTAATTTCTTGATTTTAGTAAGATAGCTAAAATGATAATTTAATTGAATCCATAATTTCACAAGTAAATGGTCAATTAAATGTGGTTTCATCTTGGTCTCATCTCATAGACCTTCCTTTGTTATATAGCTAGACTATTAACCTTAGTAGGTTTTTTCCATCGTGAGGGTGTGTAGAAAATGATTCTCACCACTCAAATGTAATTCACATCCTCTTTTTCTTAAAGGAAATGTGCATTGATGATACTATATATTTTTGCATTTGATAATTATTCCTAGGTCTCATCTTGATGACTAGACCTTCACCAAACTTATAATAAACATTTTATGGAGGTTTGAGATCAAATATCTCATATTGATGATTTGTTGATCATCAAACCTTAGTAGTTTTTCTTCATCATTATGGTGATAAGATAGGGTTCTTTATGTTCTAGTTACATTTTTCCTTTCTTCACCTTGTGGTAGTGTTATTCCTATGTGTAAAATGAGGGCATGAAAGAACATGTAGAAATAAAAATGAAGATCCAAAATTATACAACTTCAATCATTTTAAAAAATACATCCAAGGGAGCCAATAAGAGCACAATTTTGATAGAAAGAGTCAAGAGAGAAGAGAGTGATTCTTTGATCTTGATATACTATGTGATCCAATTTGAAAATAGAATGAAAGGGTGAGAGCATTGGAGACGATGCACATTGGGAAGTGATCCAGGTAGTGGTAATCTGCAAGTGACTTGTGGGGGAGGTTGTGCCCTCCACCATAGAGGTTTGCATCTCCATAGGGACCCCCCTACTCTTATGTTTATGCTCATTTATTGTATTCAAATGTTCCTTCGATTCTAGTGATTATCTTTGCTTTATCTTTCATTCTGCATGTGTGATCTCACAACTATTGCATAGATAATATTTATTTTGGTGTTCTCATTTTCTATACATTGATGGAGGGGGGTACAAACCCCTTGACCCCGTTAAAAATTAGGGTGTAAACTCTGAAACCAAACATAATCTGCCTAAGTCATTCAAGGAAGTTGTAGCAAAAATAGGCGTCTCTACTCTAGATTATGCTAAGTTTCTATTGGAGGAAGTTCTTGGTGACAATGGAAGAAAGGAAGGAAATTTTACCTTCAAAAACCTTAGAGATTTGAATATATTCCCTAATCTTGAGATGAAAGGAATTATTAGCATGGAAATATCTAGGTTAAAAGATACTACCATATTCTTGGTAGTGGTTGATGTTAACAAGATTCTTGCTAGAAAAATTTTAGATGCTTGGTTCTCTAATGTCTAGGTTGATAAATTTGGCATCCATTTGAGTTTTTGTAGAATGTTGCAACGTGGGTTATTTGTAATTTTTCTAAAGAATCACGCAATGTAAGAAAATACTCTTTTGAAGCCCTACTAGAACATAGGGGATTGCACATTTTGTGCCCAAGCATGGTCCCCCACAACCATTGCTGAAAAATTCCTTGCCCTGTCAAGCCCTAGGTGGGTGGTTGTGAAAAATATTCCCTTGGAATTTTGGAAAATCACCCTATAAGATTCTTGCACCAATAGGTGTTGTTGTGAGGATAGATGAAGACATAGCATCCCTCTCACATCTGGATGCTCATGCCCTTGTTTCCTTGGAACCTAGGGTAGAAATCCTTGGGAATATCATAATAAATGAAGAGGATGGTAAGGTTTGCTATCCTCTAGAAATTCTAGGCAGGATAAACACATGTTATCTTTGTAGAAAAGAAGGGAATATTAGGAAAAATGCTCTATAATTCAAAAAAAGAAAAATAAAGGAAGCTCTGGGCCAATTACAGTTGGAATTCCTAATGTAAACCCCATCAGACAACAAGGTTTTGTGGGTTGTGACCGAGAAGGAGAGTATTCCCTCTCCGATGATGGATTTGGATTGTGAAAAGAGGGACCCCATAGGAGAGCACAACCTCTCTCATTTCCCCTACAATGGTACTGTCAAGATTTTGCCAAGATTAATTTAAAGAATTCCTTTTGTGTCCTCTCCCAAGAGGGGGTCATGATAGATGTAAAACTTGGTTGGGATGGTTGCTCCTACTCTATTGGTTTATAAATATCTCTATCACCCCCTCACTCACCTCCCATCTTGAACCCTATTGGTGATGTATTGCTTGAGAGGCTAAATGTTTAGTAGATTTCTATGAAAAAATTAGACAACATATTGAAGATATTTTTTCAATGTTGATAAGAATTTCTCTCCCCCAAGGGTCTCTTAGTTTCATTTGAAAAGGAACTCTAACAAATTTTATTTTGAAAAAGTTGAAAAAAATGTGAATAAGGTTGAGGGTGCTAATCTAGAAGGGGATCGTAGGGAACCATCCTCGACGAAGGTCAAAATCTCTTAATGTGGAAAATAAAATATGGATGTGTCTGCCACTCCTGACTCAACCAAGCAGAGGGGAAACATCAAGGATAATGCTTGCATTGATGGAATTTATCCCTCTCTTGACTTGTTCACAAAATTTGATGGTGGATAATAGGATAGGGGAATCTATTTTAAACATCTCTAATGAGATGAGATCCCCCTCACCTAAGGGTGAATCCTTAGTTGTCCCCATCCAAATTTGTAGCCCCAATCTTGTTCAAAATTTAGAACCCAATAAAATGAAAATTTCCCTACATCCTAAGGGTATTATCTCATGTTCCACATAGGACACCCCTATCATTGAGGAACCTAAAAGGGATAATAAAGTTAAACCCCAAAATTCAAAAGGGGGTAAGAAATCCAAAGATGAAGGGAAAAATAAATTGGAGTAGGTGGAGGCCATAGGGGGTGATGATAATGAGAATTGCATTAATGGTAGATGGACCAAACTCCTTATAAGCCACGAGAAGGCCTTGGGAGGCCAAGGAAGTATGGAAACTCTCTGAAAGTTGGTAGAGGTTGATTTCTTGCTAAGAATAAAAGGAAGAAAACTAGTGTTGTTATTCAGATACCTATTGCAAAAATACTATAGGTTGATGAGAAACCACCAAAGTTTTTTAAGCAGTTTAGGTGTAAACAAGAGGACACTCCTATGATCACTTAAAATGAACATTAATTTTATTCATGGGATGTCAAGGGAATTGAGTCACTTGACATGAAATATATTGTAAGAAGGTTTCTAAACCTTGAGAAAAATAATGATTTTGTGCTTCTCCAAGAAACAAAGACCACTGGTTTTAGTTTGGAAACAAATCTAAAGTTCATTTGGAATGGATCTACATTATTTACCACAATGAATGATAAAGGGAGGGGGTTGTTGTTGTGCTAATTTCTAATCAGTGGACACATGTAATTGGCAGTGCCATCTCTCCTTGCCACATGGTGGTGTGGGTCACTTTGGAGAAAGATGGGGTTGTCTTTGGGGTCTACTCTATATATGCCACTCATGATCACAAGGACACGATTATCCTTTGGAAATGGATAACCAATGTCCCAGATGTCCTATGGGTGATGGGGAGAGATTTTAACATGGTGGAGCATTTGGAGGACAAATGGAGTGGGATAGACATTTCTTGGAAAGGAAGTGAAAGGAATTTTTGGAAAATACTGAAGAATAAACTTAAATTGGTTGACCCTATGGAAGGGAACAAAAAGGATTGAAAATGGATCTGGTATACTTGGTGTAATGCCCAAAAAGGGTGTAATAGGATATATTACAAATTGGATAAAGTTTATGCAAACATGGATTTTTTCAATTTCATTCCAAATGATGATGGAATCAAAGTATGTGTATACCCATACACTCTTCTAACCACCACCCTATCAATGCAAAACTTATAACTTGTGAAGAAAGACCAAAAGGAAGCATAAAAAAGATAAGTTTTATCCTTAACACCCACTTGCTGAAAGGTAGCGATTGTAAAGAGGCTATCTCCTCCCTCATGTAAATTAATAAATGGATTCTAGAGGATGTAACCGCCATTAAGAGATGGAACAAAAATGTGGAAGGTTGGAGGAAGTTCTAGAAAATTGACAAGAAAAAGGCTTTGGATAGTAGGAGGGAAGAAAATGTCCTCTAAGACTGTCTGTTTGTGGCAAAGTCAAGATTATAGAAAAACCCAAATGATGAGAGGTTGTGTGAAGAGTTGAATATGACCAAAAATAGCCTAAGTAAAATCCAAGATCACAAGGTGAAAGGATTAAAAGTGAGAGCTAAGTTGAAGTGGCTTAGTTGTGAAGACAAAGGCTCCAAATTCTTCTTTAAGTACATAAAGGAGAAGAGTGTCAAAGAGAAGAAAGATCAAATTTGGGATGGGGACAAGATACTCTCCTCGCAAGAATAAATACTAAAGAAATTTCATTTCCTTTTTAAAAAATTGTTCACCTTTGAGGGTGGAACTGAAGATATCCATGGTGCTAGGGCCCTCATCAAAAGACTCATCGCAAAGAAAATTAGTGAGGACTCCTCAAATTTTTTTGTAGATATAACCAATGAAGAAATAATGAATGTCATTCTTTCTATGAAAAATGAAAAATCCCCTAGGAGTGATGGATTACCTTTGGAGTTTTACAAGGTCTTTTCAGACTAGGTGTACGCTCTGCTAAAGGACCTAATGGATAACACAAAAGATATACAAGATCATGCCAATAATTTTTTTTTGAAACTAAAGTAACATTAAATAATGCAACTCAACAAATTAATATGAATGACATCATTACATTAACATCATATCATAATCACATTATGACCAAAAAGTAACATTAATTATAACCCATTTACACACCTATCCACCATGGTCCCCTAATGTCGCTACTACGATACACCTACACTAACTAAGCCTATATGAATACATTTGATACACTAAAACACATATAGTTAATATTTTGAATGTAAATTATATTTCATACAACAAATTACATATGGTAACATAACTTAATTATATTTAAACCTTGTTTAACACTATGTTCATATGAACCTATTTCTAATCAACACCATGAAAGAGGTACAAAGAGACATCACATCTACAACTAAATTAAGTTTATATGTATCATAAATACAACATTCTTATGCTAACATTTCCATTACATAATAAACAACAATAAATATGTCTTCAAGACTACTTCAATCTATTTATATTTTCATTACAAGAATGCTACAACATAAAAGATATATTCATCTAAGAGGAATATATATAATTCATATTGAATGCAATTTTTATGGAAATATCACCTGCACATACATTTAACCGTAAAATGAAGTGAAAGGAAAAACTCTCCATGTGGGGCATGATTTGTATCACCTAAACCCCAATGGATGGTTCAACAATACCACCCTACCATGTGGAACCCTGAGGTCCACTCCCTCCGTGCTAGGGGATAACACTAGACCCCACACATATGCAATCAACATATACAACAAGTGGCTGACATAAAACATCCAAAGAAGACTGTCTAAAATAAGAATCAACTAAAAATCATAAAGACTTTCACAAAGACTTTTAGATACTTCTAGAGACTCAATCACATAACACAAATGGATAAGAACTTAAAAGATGATCATTATACCACAACACATACAATGAAGTACATAGCATCATTTGCACAATCTTATAGCATAATAGTCAATCTTTAATTTAGCAGTTTATAATTAAGACCAACAATACATAACTTTGGTATAAGTGAACCTTACACGTTACAAAACCTCAACATAAATTTTCACAAATGGGAAGGGATTATCAACATAAATACAATAACACATTAAAAAAAATGATACAACACAATACAGATAAAATGATAGAACTATTTTCTCCTATACAACTTCAAAATTGAACTAATTTTTTTTTTTTTTCTTAACAACAGTAAATTTGTTATCCATAAAACAACCATAAAACACTCAAATCAACTCGAAATCTAAATCTAGCAAATACCCATTTCAGATTTGGCCCTTGACTACTCAGCAACGCGGACATAATTAAGCAAAAATGACTCAAAAATTTATAAAATACAAAACAATAAATGGCTCCCACAAAAAACTACATTTCGGTATACTCGATTACAACCAAATGATAAATAAGAAACCCAACAACCAGATATTTTCTAAAATATAAAATATTAAAATTTTAATTAATTTAACCACTTTGAAATTATTATAAATCTAAAATCTTAGTCTTCCATTGACTGGTTACAATTACAGGGAGAAACAAGAGAGTTTTTGCAGTCATAGAGGAGCAGTTTGATAGCAGTCTCGTGTTTCAACAATATCTTAGAAACTACGATCTGGGTTTTCGAGATTTTTGAATATAATTTAAAATACAACAAAGCGCAAAAACCCATTAAAATGCGCACCAACCCAGTTCGTAAAAACAGAATTATAGGCGACATAATCAGACCATTTTATTGGTAGAAAACTAGGACAATAAACATGTATTAATTTTTATTATGGAATAAATAAATGTTTTAGTTACATAGAATAAAAACAATATATCATTTATTTTCAAGAATCAAAAAGAGAAATCAATCAAATTGTTCTTACATTCAAAATAAAATTTAAACAAAAGATTTCAAAATCCAACCTGGATCTAATGCTTGACATGGATGAGATTTCGATGCCGAGCTCCGAAAACTTTGAACTTCTTACTCTCCAATCCAGAATTTTTCAAAAACTACAATTTCCCCAGCAAAATCTATTCCCCTCAAATCTAAATTGAATTCCAAATTTCTATTCAAAACCACTCCAAATTTATCAAAAAACCTCTGAAAAATTACCTTAAAACTATATAAAATCTCTCATTTTCAAAAAAACTCTCAAAAACTTTCTTTTCCCCAAAATCCTCTAAAATTTCACGCCCAAAAAATAGTGAAACTCCCTTTTCCTATTTTTATCATAATTAAAACTAATTAAATTCCAAAAAACAAAGAAAAAACAAAATGAATGTAACTTTCTTTCTTTTTTCCAAAAAAAACTCTTTTTTCCAAAATAAAATAAGGAAATAAAATCCTCTCATAAAATAAATTACTAAAATATTAAATTAAAGTACCTATCCTCATCTCATTAATAAAATAATTAAAATAAATTAAATAATTAAATTAACTCACATAATTAACTCATTTGTTTAGGGTTTCTCATTAAATAAATTCAAAATATTACCAGAGATAAAAAAGACCTCTTAAAAAAATAATCACTCTACCAAAATAGTAAATCAAAACATAAATATAGCATATACTTAGCTATTAATATTTAAATATTTACTAATAAACATTAATATTTAATAAATAAAATTAGAATATGTTAATATTTATAACTTTATTTTCATAAAACGTAATATACATATAATCATAATAATATTAATAACAATTAAATAATAATTAACATGAACAACTCAATATCTAACTTCACTCAAATAATCCACATCTAAGACTAGGTATAAACCACAAAATAATTTTTCACATAAAAGAGACATTCATATCAAAACATAAATAACAAGAATGGTCACAACAATTACTAACCTGACTTACCAAATGACTTAGTACCATTAGAACTAAATCCACACTCAAAGCTAGACATTGGAGTCACACAATCACATAACTCAACAGAAAAATTCACACATGTGCAACACTCCAATCATAGGGTAAAGGAGATTGGGTATTGTCCTGTGACAACCCAAAAAGGTAATCACACATTGAATCAATTGTCCTTAATTGGAGACAATGGCTAGGGTTAGGTTATAACTTGGGCCTAAATGTTATCTCCTCAACAACCATTGGGATTAAAGGCATGCTCAAACCTACTAATTTAGGTGGAGACGTAGCCTAGTACCTATTCACTCAAACATACAAATTAGAGCACATGTGCATAATAGCCAAAACACTATGAAGGAAACTCTAGCAATTATATCTCATGTTCGTATGTATTTCATACGCCCAATGGTACGATGTCGCACTTTCCACTTATCAGGTAACAACATACTACTACATCATTTAACTATCCAAGTAAATATTTGCATAATAATAATAACATGACATTATACACCATACTCACCAAAGCACTAATAGAAGCGCATGTCTCATATTTCAACCATAAAGCTTGAACACAAGTCAATACATCTTCATCTTCAAGTTTCAAAGTCAAACTTTCTGCACATCTACAGTGAGAATGGAGGGGCACTACATTCTCCCCCCCTAAAACTTGACTTACTCCTAGAAGTCACAAACTAGGATGGAAACATAACACATTAGTACCAAAATTTCTCTACTCTATATTTGATGTACATCCTCTTTTTCTAAATAATTTTGATTAAAATCACTATATGACTACACATTTGAAAGTAATATTTTCCTAACTACATTTACTTAGAAATCCATACCTCTCTTATGATATGATACTTGTTTTTACACTAACAAATATAGCAGATACCCCAATTAACTCTATTTTTTATTCTGAATAGAAAATTCTCCATAACCTCATACAAGGAAAACACATCAAATGATTTCTTGATATTAAAAATTACACATCATTTCATATTTCATAACATATTTTAAATTACAATTTATGATTTCAATAACATCCACTCCATTTAATACCACGAATTCACAATACATTCACATTTAAGATAACATAGTTATCCCTCTTTTACATCAATAAGCAACAAAATATAATAAATATACATCTAACACATATATATACAATCACATCACCAGGAAGTGCACAACACAAGGCTACACAAGGGTCCATCTGGACACCGAAAAACAACATACTAATCTATGATACATAATCTATGAGCCAAAAGCCAATATCCATCTCACAAGATCCATACCTCACACTCAGTGGTTTGATGGTGTTAGGCCACACACATGGTGAGACCATCCAAACAAGACCACAATGACCTACCTCTTGTTGTATAAGGTGGTTAGCCTCCAAGAGATAGTCATCACACATAGGTGGGTATTGGGTCCTAGCTGTGTAACAGCCTCACATACCCCCATCCTCAAGGTTCCCTATGTCTTCTTCCTCATATACACTCACCAAGTCTGCCTCGTACATCCTTGGAGAGGAATCACATTATGACACATCGCCAACATCGAAAATAATAAGGATAAATTATTTTAGCCACAAAAGTTATAAAGAGAGCAAATAAAAATTCAATTTCAACAATAAAGAAATAGATGTGCACAAATTCAACACTAAATCTTATGTAACCACAAGTGCTACGAGCAAATAAGATCACAAGGTGTGGCTAAACCATCACAATCAAATATAAACAAGGCGTCGACCTTCACAATCAACAGAAAATCAAGAAAATCCACAATGTTTGAAATTGCACTATACAACACTACGTGACTAAATACTAGCCACCAAATGAGGAAGGAGGAAACAACATCAGGCTATAACAGTAGCCCTCATGTGGTGTGGAATGAACATGCCATCCACATAACTCACAGTGTACTCCTCAACTACACTCCACATCGCGTCGTCACACGGCATGGACTAGCCATGTGGCCCACGCACTCCTTGGCTATCCGCATGGGATGTGCACCTCGACCTCCATCCCACATCGCATCTCAGTGCGACATGGTCATACACCAGCCGGAGAAGGCACACACTGGTCGTATGCCGCATGGCAGTGTGTCCGTGGCTCCACGGAAGTAGGCACGCGCTAGACACACCCCGCATAGCGATACCTCACGGAGAAGGCACACGTAGGTACTCACCGTCGCCAGAGGTATACATAGTTAGGACCTACCCATATGCTAACCAATCCAAACACTGTTGAAAGAAAATATGAGTATCCCTCTACAAGTGTGTGAGGCCCCATTACACTCATCACACAAGTAGGCTATCATAACACATCTCATAGTGCACCTTCATGTGTCTATGCATGTGGCATCGTGTCCTCGAGCCCAACTCGCTACCATCAGTAACACAACATCATCACCAACACTGTGTCAGAACATCAGTGGGGTGTGGCATCGTATCCCTTGCATCATGTCAGAACACGTGTAGATACAGTATACATAATGCATATATGAGTATATCAATATGGGGCTACTCGAGCTTCACCTCTCATACAGACGAGGTTGACTCGTTAATGCCAGCTCAACGTCCCTATGGACAGCCAAGTGAATACTAACAAACCAATGCTGCTATACTCAAAATTGTGGGGATTAGGCTTACACATATGGATCAAGTACCTTGATCCATCATAAGGGGAAGTAGTGAGTATGTTTCCTTAGAATCGGTTGAGCTAAGACTACTCTGCGTTGCAATATGTCTACGCTGCACACTCCACCCAAGGAACTTTGTGGTTGCTACTACCCCTTCACAGATTGAGGGACTGAAGAACCAAAAGAAAAGAATCTATGAAACTATCTTTGGCTACTCATATATAAATTTCAACCACACGTGGGTTGGCCCTCAATCAAGTAACAGACATACAAGCACACATAATGGTATGGTTAATCCCACACCAACAAATACAACATATTCTCCATGAATGGGTACACAGTATCACCATCCCATGGGCACACAAAACAAGTATGAGGTATTCACAACACTCAACCAATGCATAGTTATTGGTTTCTCACATTTACAATGGGGTACAATTACATACACAATTCCATAAGTACATTTACTTCTATAACCCATGTGATTCATATCATTACATATGTCAATAACTTTTTATCAGTTTTTCTTTCACTCTACTCTTTTCCATATATCACATGATATTAACATGTCAATGTTAAGATTATTGTGATCACTTAACAACTCCACTTAACAAATTCACACACTTATTCATTCGGTATAACATTTTATCCTTATAACATATGCATATGTACACTAAATTTTCTTCCATTCAATAAGAATTTTACATAGGCATCATGAATTTCTAAATGCATTGAAGAATCATTAATACTTTCACATCAACATTCATGCATCAAGAATTCAACAAATTATACGCAAGTTCTATATTCACAAAAGAACAATAATGATCCTCTACTTAACTCTTACTTAATCATAAGTTATTCAAATTTCCACAGAATAAAATGATTCACATATTTGTTTCCAAAACATAGTTCCACATTCTTTCAAACTTTATTTCAGGTTAGTACAAATAACACTAAATCTTTACATAGTGGTTATTCCTACTCAAACATCATATCCCATACCTAGGCTTAATTACTTCACATGTTACCCCCTTATAATAATTTGACATGCAAGACATCCAATGGATAAATCTTTTCTATTTATACAAAAGTAAGAAAGGAGAGACATTGCATTATAGGTTTCAACTACACATAACAAAAAAGGTGTCCAAATACCAATATAGTCATCATAATTTTTTTTAAAATAGAAATTTAGTTATATGCACTAGCATCTTATTTATTCCACAAAAGTAGTCATTTCCAATAAAAACATATCACAATGTAGAGCAAAAATTAATTATATGAGTTTACTTCTAAATGCATTGATTAAATACCTAGCAACTACACTCAGTCTCATTCATAATCTATTTTTTATGCATAAATCAAAAGTAAGGAGTGCAATTTCAAGAGAACATAAGATCCGTCACTCAAGTAATTTCAATTTTTTTTTATTTTTTTTATTTTTTTAATTCACAGTCAAGGCTTAAGCATACAAGTTTTAGGTTTAAATGATTTTCTATTATAATATGGTTTAAGACTAATTCTCTTTATTAACTATATGTGAGTAAGATAAAAATGAAACAAGATAATTTAATTCAATGCAAGCAACTTGCAAATGCAACATTTCCAGACAAAACATCTATACAAAGGAAAATTAAGTCACACTTTCTACCCAAAATCTTAACTACCACCATCAGATAAGTTTTCCATTTTTAAACATAACTAAACACAAAATCAGGATTTTATTACATCACTCAGCATGCATTATAGCAATCACAAAAGATCAATAATAATTTATTTATAAACTACCAACATACTTTTCTTTAGTCTATTCTAACAACTCTTTTACATACAGTATATTCTTGACATTATAAAAATGCACTTAACAACATATGGGTGTAAACACTCCTACAAACCATGGAAAAACATAAAAACATGACATATTCAAGCCAAGAATTTCTCTATTAATTACATAACATATATTCTTGGGCACTTGCATAAAACCACATAAGTAACCTAACTATGCCAAATATCATCTTATCCTAATGCACATTTAGTCAAACAAAAGAAATTTACATGCCAACTTGTTAACTAATTAATCTAAATTTATTCATGCATTTCAAAACTAAATTTGCACTTTTAAGAAACTGAAAGTCATAGAAATGAAACAAGGTCAAACAAGAAAAAAAACATTAGTTACAACCATCTAAGGAATCACATTCAACAAGAGAATACACAAAGAATCTAATCCATTGTTTAACATCTCAACTAGATGTATAGATTAAAATATGGTATCTAACGCAAGGGTCCCTATGACCTTCTAGCCACACATCAAACATTCGATAAAATATGCATAGGGAAAGTTACAATAACTAAACATGGACAACAACATTAACCAGAGATCCTAGTGCTACAACACTGGCTATGATACCAAGTGTAACACCCCGCTAAAGGACCTAATGGATAACACAAAAGATATACAAGATCATGCCAATAATTTTTTTTGAAACTAAAGTAACATTAACTAATGCAACTCAACAAATTAATATGAATGACATCATTACATTAACATCATATTATAATCACATTATGGCCTAAAAGTAACAATAATCATAATCCATTTACACACCTATCCACCATGGTCCCCTAACGTCACTACTACGATATACCTATACTAACTAAACCTATATGAATACATAATTTGATACACTAAAACACATACAGTTAATATTTTGAATGTAAATTATATTTCATACAACAAATTACATATGGTAACATAACATAATTATATTTAAACCTTGTTTAACACTATGTTTAGATGAACCTATTTCTAATCAACACCATGAAAGAGGTACAAAGAGACATATCGCATCTACTACTAAATTAAGTTTATATGTATCATAAATACAACATTCTTATGCTAACATTTCCATTACATAATAAACAACAATAAATATGTCTTCAAGACTACTTCAATCTATTTGCATTTTCATTACAAGAATGTTACAATGTAAAAAATATATTCATCTAAGAGGAATATATATAATACATATTGAATGCAATTTTCATGGAAATATCACCTGCATACACAATTAACCATAAAATGAAGTGAAAGGAAAAACTTTCCATGTGGCGCATGATTTGTACCACTTAAACCCCAATGGATAGTTCAGAAATACCACCCTACCACGTGGAACTTTGAGACCCACTCTCTCTATACTAGGAGCTAACACTAGGCCCCACACACATGCAAGCAACATATACAACAAGTGGCTGACACAAAACATTCAAAGGAGACTGTTTAAAACAAGAATCAACTAAAAATCATAAAGACTTTCACAAAGACTTACAGATACTTCTAGAGACTCAATCACATAACACAAATGGATAAGAATTTAAAAGCTGATCATTATACCACAACACATACAATGAAGTGCATAACATCATTTGCACAATCTTATAACATAATAGTCAATCTTTAATTTAGCAGTTCATAATTAAGACCAACAATACATAACTTTGGTATAAGTGAACCTTACATGATACAAAACCTCAACATAAGTTTTCACAAATGGGAAGGGATTATCAACATACATATAATAACACATTCAAACACAAATGATACAATACAATATAGATAAAATGATAGAACTATTTTCTCCTATACAACTTCAAAACTGAACTAATTTAAATCTTTTTTTCTCTTAACAATAGTAAATTTGTCATCTATAAAATAACCATAAAACACTCAAATCAACTTGAAATCTAAATCTAGCAAAGACCCATTTCATATTTAGCCCTCAACTACTTAGCAACATGGACATAATTAAACAAAAATGACTCAAAAATTTATAAAATACAAAACAACAAATGAATCCCACAAAAAACTACATTTCGGTATACCCGATTATAACCAAATGATAAAATAAGAAACTCAACAACCAGATATTTTTCAAAATATAAAATATTAAAATTTTAATTAATTTAACCACTTTAAAATTATTATAAATCTGAAATCTTAGTCTTCCATTGACTGGTTACAATTATAGGGAGAAACAAGAGAGTTTTTGTAGTCGTGGATGAGCAGTTTGACAGCAGTCTCGTATTTCAACCATATCTTAAAAACTACGATTTGGGTTTTCAAGATTTTTGAATATAATTTAAAATACAACAAAGCGCAAAAACTCGTTAAAACGCGCACCAACCCAATTCGTAAAAAAAAATTATAGGTGACGCAATCAGACTATTTTATTGGTAGAAAACTGAGACAATAAACATGTATTGATTTTTATTCTGAAATAAATAAATATTTCAGTTACACATAGAATAAAAACAATATATCATTTATTTTTAAGAATAAAAAAGAGAAATCAATCAAATTGTTCTTACATTCAAAATAAAATTTAAACAAAAGATTTCAAAATCCAACTTGGATTTAATGCTTGACACGGATGAGATTTCGATGCCAAGCTCCGAAAACTTTGAACTTCTTACTCTCCAATCCAGAATTTTCTAAAAACTACAATTTCCCCAACAAAATCTATTTCCCTCAAATCTAAATTGAATTCCAAATTTCCATTTAAAACCACTCCAAATTTCTTAAAAAACCTCTGAAAAATTACCTTAGAACTATGTAAAATCTCTCATTTTGAAAAAACTCTCAAATTTTTTTTTTTCCCTAAAATACTCTAAAATTTTATGCCCAAAAAAGAGTGAAACTCCCTTTTCCTATTTTTCTCATAATTAAAACTAATTAAATTCCAAAAAAGAAAGAAAAAAACAAAATGAAAGTAACTTTCTTTCTTTTTCCCAAAAGAAATTCTTTTTTCCAAAATAAAATAAGGAAATAAAATCCTCTCATAAAATAAATTACTAAAATATTAAATTAAAGTACCTATCCTCATCCCATTAATAAAATAATTAAAATAAATTAAATAATTAAATTAGCTCACATAATTAACTCATTTGTTTAGGGTTTCTCATTAAATAAATTCAAAATATTACCAGAGATAAAAAAAACCTCTTAAAAAAATAATCACTCTACCAAAATAGTAAATCAAAACATAAATATAGCATATACTTACCTATTAATATTTAAATATTTACTAATAAACATTAATATTTAATAAATAAAATTAGAATATGTTAATATTTATAATTTTATTTTCATAAAACGTAATATACATGTAATCATAATAATATTAATAACAATTAAATAATAATTAACATAAACAACTCAATATCTAACTTCACTCAAATAATCCACATCTAAGGCTAGGTATAGACCACAAAATAACTTCTCACATAAAAGAGACATTCATATCAAAACATAAATAACAAGAATAGTCACAACAGTTACTAACCTGACTTACCAAAGGACTTAGTACCATTAGAACTGAATCCACACTCAAATCTAGACATTGGAGTCACACAATCACATAACTCAACAGAAAAATTCACACATGTGCAACACTCCAATCATAGGGTAAAGGAGATTGGGCATTGTCCTATGACATCCCAAAAAGGTGATCACACATTGAATTGATTGTCCTTAATTGCGGACAATGGCTAGGGTTAGGTTATAACTTGGACCTAAATGTTATCTCCTCAACCACTATTGGGATTAAAGGCACGCTTAGACCTGCTAATTCAGGTGGAGACGTAGCCTAGTACCTATTCACTCAAACATACAAATTAGAGCACATATGCATAATAGCCGAAGCATTAGGAAAGAAACTCTAGCAATCATATCGCATGTTTGTATGTCTTTCATATGCCCAATGGTATGATGCCACCCTTTCCACTTATCCTAACAACATACTACTGCATCATTTAATTATCCAAGTAAATATTTGCATAATAATAACATGGCATTATACACCATACTCACCAAAGCACTAACAAAAGCACATGTCTCATATTGCAACCACAAAGCTTGAACACAACTCAATACATCTTCATCTTCAAGTTTCAAGGTTAAACTTCTTGTACATCTACGGTGAGAATGGAGGGGAACTACACTAGGTATGTAATGATTTACTACAAGTATATCTAGAAGCTCTAGACAAGGGTTCCCTGGGGAGGTGCATTAAAAAGGGTGTAATTAAAGTCCTATGAAAAGGGGGTGATAAGACCTTAGTAAATATTTGGAGGCCAATAAAATTGTTGAATGTATCATACAAGATTCTAGATAAGGTAATTACATTGAGATTGGTCAACATATTTCCAAAGTTCATTAATAGTACTCAAATAGGATTCATTAAAAGCATATATATCTTGAAAAACTTGATAACAAGTTGGGAGGCCCTAGAGTGGGCAAGATACTCCAAGAAGAATGCAATAATGCTCCTTCATGATTTAGAAAAAAGCATATGACAGGGTGGAGTGGCACTTTGTGAGAGAAATATTGCAAGCCTTTGGCTTTCCTAGTATATTCTATAAAAATGGTAGATACTCTCTTGAAGGATGCTTTTGCATAGGTAGATGTGAATGACTCACTATAAGATGAAGTTAACCTTGAAAGTTCCATATGAAAAGGATTCCCTTTGGAACCAACCATTTTTTATATTGCTTTATATGCTCTTTTCTACATTTTGAGGGATCACATCTTCTCACCAAGGATTAAGGGTATTAGGCTCCCTGATCAAAGTGAACTAATCAATGTACAATTTGTAAATGATGCTACTATATTTTTAGAACTTGATTAGCATAACATGGAGTCTTTGATGGATTTTTTTTTTTTTTCAAGCATTTGGTGCAAGAATATCCAATGCTAAATCCATTTCTCTAGGGTGGGAGGAATCCCCACCAAATTGGGTAAAAGGGTACGAATTTCAATGGGGTGGACCCAAAAAACAAGTGAGATACCTTGGGATACCATTTTTTGTTAGCCCTAATCTTAAGGAAATGTGGAATTGGATTAGAATAAAAATTGAAAAGAAGTTCTAGAAGGGTGGAATATGTAATACTTATCCTTAGTAGGTAAGTTACAGGTCTGTCAAAAGATCCTATCCTCTTAAAGAAAATACTTTGCTTCTGTTTGGTTTTTTTGCAGTTATCAAGTTGATGAAATTCAAAAAGAATAAGGTGTTTTCTATGGTATGATGGAAAAGGAAAGAGGAAAAATAATTTGGTTAAATGGGAGTGTTGTTTCTTGGAAAAATTGTATGGTGACATTGGTCTAAAGGACCTAAGATTGAAAGGCATTGCTTTGGTCGCCAAATGGATTGTTAAGGCTTTGGTTGGGAATGAACCTTGGAAGGTTTTGGTAAGAAACAACATCCAACTAACAGTGCTCAAGTAGGCTAAGGCTTAGAAGTTTTTTTCCCTTGAGTGATATTCTCATAAAAAAATGCCCTATGAATCCAATTGGTTCCTTGGTTTTCAAAAGCCTATGGAAGGCTTGGGAGCTAATCAAACATAATGATTAGTTTAAGATTAATAATTTAACCCTTAATAATAATCTAAAGTTTCAAACCTATAGTTCCATTTGGTTCAACTTGGAGAATAATAACAAGTCCCTTTCTTTATTGCAAGGATGCTCTGCTAAAAAATGGAATAAAAAGGCATTAAATTGTTTAGTGAAAATTTGACCAATGAGCAATTAAAAATTGGAATGTGTTGAGATCAGATTTTGACCTCCCTCCTTCCAACATAAGGACATATTATACATTGTTGGAAGCTTGTAAAGAAGCTAACTTCCCCATGAGTGTTGAGAAAGACTGGATTTATCCAGTGATCTTGTGTGGAAGGATGGGGTTGCTCTTTTTGAGATCAAACCCAAGACTATCTATAAGGACCTGGTCGACAATGTATCCATTATTAAGCATGCTAATAATTGTTGGGGGTATTTCCTTAGATAATAAAGAGTGGCATAAAGTTTTCTCTTCTTTTTGGCATAATGTAATGGAGCCTAAAAAGGATTTCTTTAAATGGATTATTGTATTGCATAAAATTCCATTTAAGATTAATCATTCTGATGTTGATATTTGTAGCATTTGTAGAAATATTGAATCTATGATGCATATCCTCTTTGATTGTTTTTATGAAAAATAATTATGGAAATTATTCTATTATAATTTAAAAATTTGAGATAAAGATGATAAAATAATTTAGAAGGATGTTTTGATTAATGATAAGAAAATGAGTCATGATTGTAAGTTATTTTGGAATTGTCTATTCACTGAAATCATGTGGCACATTTGGAAAGAAAGTAATGAGGATAAATTCAATGGTTGCAAGAGGGAACTTACTGATTCATAAAAAATACTTTTCTCAATGTTGCTTTATAGGTCTTAGTCCACATACAGATTACCATGGCCAAATTCATGAGGTTGATCAAAGAGGGAACTATGGTGGTCAACAAGGAGGAGGTGAGGTATGGGCATGCATGACACCATAACCATGAGGAGGCTGAAAAGTTTCTTAGGGATTGGAATGAATTTGAGAGAGTGTTCAACAAAGCAACAGGGAGCACAGAAAGGCCCAGGGAACCACACCATGTAGAAATCCATGAGAATGATAATTCCATATCATCCACAAAGGAGGTCAAATCCAATGCTCAACCACTTGGGAGGGAGGCCAACTAGGGTGATACTGAATGCAACAATAGGGTATTCAATGATTAATATCCAACAACTTCTCTCAAATAGGTTATATGCTAATATGTTAAATGTTGATGACATAAAAAATTTTATAGTCTAGAACTATAGTGATCTTATACATTTAAAATTTTATATAGCTTGAAACTATATCAGCGTTATGTTTGTATTTTCCCATCCTCACCGATTTTTTTATGTTTAGTTATAGTAGAGATTGAATACTCTATCATGAACTATGATTTGCAATTGTAATCCAGATACTGTGATCTGAAAGCTGCTATGAAAGAAATATGTAATGGTTTGATATACTACTATTAATACAAAAAAAAAGAATGAAAGTGAAAATAAGGATGTGAAAGGTTTGAATTGACCATTGGGATTCATCTCATTTTGATTACAAGACTTTAAAAATCAAGAGAAGGTAGTATGAATGCCAAAAGATGGTCTTCATATGATAAAATATTGAAGGAAATTAGTTTATCACAAAAATTTCTATCTTGTGTTAGTGTTCAAGGAAAACCAACTTGTTTAAAATTTTGAGTCACTAAGGAGAGATAAGGAAAACATAGAAGAAATATTATTTTACATAAATAAGGAAGAGAGACAAATAAATCATAAAATTAACACAAAGGGAGGAAACACATTGAAGCAAGGAAAAAAATGAGCTTAAGACATGCTAAGGGCCACAAACACTACATCAAGCCAAACATAGCATGAAAATAACAAGGGTATGTAATTTTTTAAATTATATTTCCCCTTCAAATTAGTGGGATAATAACACTAAGTGATAAGATATGATAAAATACAATAATTGACACTAAATATTATGAAAAATATACTCCAAATAAGATACCATAGATGATACAAATTAAATTTTCAAGAAAAAGGACTATGCCCCTAGAATGAGAACCTACAAAACAAGTATGTTAGATTAAAAAATTTGAATAACAAGCAATACATAATATCATGTATAAGACTTGAAAAATATAGACATTATAAAAACATAACCTACATAACAAGAATGAGAAAAAATATATATACAATCTAAGGCACACTAAATGAACAAAATGATAAAAAATATCATTAAAAAATACATGATATTAAAAACACATAGGAAGATATAAATAAAGAAAATTAAGAAATTTTTAGCAAGGTATATTCCTAGGAAATGGCATGGCATAATCCCAATGTGCTCTATTGTTAGGAAAATCAAAGGTATAGTTTGAGGTCTAATGTGTTGTCTATCTAAGAACCATTCAATAATTTTATGAATCACAAGCACTAGAAACCTATGTTGTTAGGTGACTTACAAGAATTATAAAAAGGTAGCTCATATAAATTGTAACATTCTCACTTGTTTTGTCTCATGTCCAAATACAATATCAAGGATTACATGGACTAACATGGACTACATCTAGGTAATCATGATATGGGTGGAAAATCCAAGAAACATGCTATAGTTGGGATCATAAGATTCTAACACTACAATGAGTGTGTTGAATAGTCCAGATAACTAAGAGGAGGGGTGAATCAGTTATTATAAAATAAATTTCTTGACTTTAATTAATTTGGAGAAAACTTAAATAAATTAGATAATTATCTAATAGATATGAACATGAAAGCACACAACAACATCATGCCCAATAAACACTAGAATTTATGTAGAAACCCAAGAAGGGAAAAACCACAGAGAATGGTAATTCTCAATTATAAAACACCAGTTAAGTTGACACTGGTTAAGGTGATTTTTACAAGGGCTCACTGCCAAAGTTCTCATTGTAGGTAAGGCTCATTGCTTGATTAATATAGAAACATCTAATTACAAAATAGTCTCATTGACAAAAGTGAACTGATGAAGTTACAACTACATATGCATGAATTCAGTTCCAGTTAAGAGCACAATAAATGTATGCAATAGGTTCAGTCAAGAATCTTCTGCACACCTTCCTCGCACAACCTTCGCAAAACATATTACTTCTTCCTTTGCACCCTTTTACTTTCTTGCACACACCATACACCACACTTCTTATTTCATCAAACAAAAACAACTTTTACTTATACCATTCCATGCCTTCACAATCTCCTAAGTCAGCCAGACACAATGTCTTCATAGTCTTCTAAGTCAGCCAAACACAATTTGAATTAGATCACCACAAAACATGTCAACATAAAGAACAACCTTGAAATATTCAATAAGGCTTTGCACACTAGCACCAAACCCAAAAGATAGGTCACACATAAAGACATCTTACCACATTACCAAGGGACCCATAGATAGGTCATACATAAGATAGGTTCATTACATAACATAATTATCAAAATATAGCAAACTTTGAACTACATGAAATATATTTTTGAACCGATGGGAATGCCACAACCAAGACCAAATCTTGATTATCATCAATTTCAGTATCAACTAGAGAAACACAATTTGACATACTAAAACTTGTAACATGCTACATGAATGTTTAGATAGCAAGGTTACCCAAAGTAAGATTTAAGCACAGTAGCCAACTTCAAAAGATTAGACTTCATTATTTTGCATTGACTATCTTCCACGAATTTCCCAAAAAGTACTACAATATCTAGATCAAAGATAACATCCATACTACATAACATCATAACACTCGATAGGATAGATCATTTTTGTATATCATCTGGAGCACAACCTTCCGGATCACAGGTTTTGACATCAATGACAACAATGCTAAATCATCTCAACAACTTCTCAATAAAGTGTGCCAAGAATGTGGGTGTGTGCATATTTTTGGATGCACATGTGAAAGTGTGAAACATGGACCCTTAAAATGATTGCATAAATGAAGAGGATGAAATTGATTTTAGGGTAGAAAAAGGGGGAAAGGTGAAAGAGTTGTTAGAAGAATATGAAAATACATATATGTTCCTAAAGTAACCAAAGAGAAAAATATGCTCCCAAGGAGAGACACAAAAGATAATGTTGCAAGTATAACACACTTGAAATTATTCTCATGGAATGACATTGAAAGAGAAATAAATTTTTATATAAAAAAAAACATCACATGAAAGCACAAAAATGGATTAACATGATTGAAGTCAGTATATGTATATAAGAATGATAAATAGTGAACAAGGAAGGAACTGCCATCAACTCTTGGAATTATGTAGAACTATGAATACATAGGAAAAATGACATATAAAAAGCAAGTAATTTTTTTTTTGGGTCAACATTGGAGAGACCTCAATTTCTTAATAGTTTGCATCATCCTTAAAATGCCAATAAAGTGAAATATTTGACAAATATAATATAGTTACAAATAGAGGGATTTCACAACAATGCATTCCTTATATATTGATATACCTTAGAAGGTAACATGGGTCCTCTAAGAGGAACTAATAAGTTCAATAACAAAGGAGTACACAAGCACACAAAGAAAATAGTTCATACTAACTAGATAAACACATATAGAATAGAGGTAATAATTTTTGGGGATCTTGGTCCATAAATTCATCTTATTCCTAATCTATATAAAATGGGGACACATAGCCACTAGATGGTGGAGCCATCACAAATAGTAAGAATAGAAGAGTTGATAGTTGGACATTGTGAAACAACATGAAGAGTAGTATCCTCCATGATGTCAATGTTAAGGGAAATAATCATGGATCATATGAATATTGATAATAATTCTAGAATATATTATAGAGACTCAAACATACACTCCTTTGAAGAGGGGTGGGTGAGCTTGTGTTGGGATATGGAACTAGTGGCTACTCCATACTATTGACAATAGGAATGTGAGTAGAATGAGAAGAAGAATAGAGTGTAGGAAGTTCCTCCTCACTAGAGGAAACTAACGGAGAGGGTATTGGATGTGGTGAAATAAGGTTTTGTGAAAGTTAAAAAAGGTGGGATATGATGATGTTTAAGTTTGTGTTCGGTAGGTGGTGTTGGCACCCCATAAATTTAATGAATTTATAAGTGATTTGTGTTATACACTAATGATTCCAATCAATTATAACTAGTATGCAAAATATGAATGTTGTATCATGCTCAAGAACCTCTGGTAGTTTCAGTTCCCCCTTGCTAGGCTATAGTCAAAATCCCATTTGCGAAAAATCCAAAACTAGCTAAGTATTGTACGTTTTGGTCTTTCGGGATTGTAGTTGTTTGCTTTCTTTCTTTATATTTCTATCACTCCTGATTTCCAACCACTTTTACCCTTCTAATACATCACTTGCCTAAATTTTTCAAGTTTTTATCATTGGCCTTAACTCTTAACCCTTATTTCTTTCCTTTCATAAGCCATAAATCCTTTGAAAAATGACTAATTTTCAATGTTTCAGACTTTGGGGATTGACCTTCCTCCCTACCTCTTATCATATTTTCATCATAAGGTATAAGCCTTATGCTTGACCTTTGATGTTTGATTCCTTTCCTTTAGCTTTCGAAGATTGGGTCTCTCGCCTACCTTCTTTCTTATCTCCTCAATAAGACTAATGCTTTATCCCTAATCCCTGATGTTGTGAGTCTTCAAACTTTTTGAGGTTAGACTTTCATCTTACCCTTTATCACATTTTGTAGTAAGACGTAATAATTCCTCTCAAATCCCAACACCTTCTTCCATTTTACACATTAGAATCTTTCCATGTCCTTTTCCTTGCCTCTTTCTTCTTGCAAGTGGTAGACCCAAAATCTAACACCTGATGTTCAATGTAAGTCCTCTTTTGGGGTTTGATGTTTCAATGCTCTTCATATCATTATTTCCATTAGGCAATATGTCGCAGGCTCAACATCTAATATCCTATGAAGATGGTTTCTTGACTTTGTGAACATTTTAATGTTTGAACCAAGTATTGTTTTAGGCCCGAAACTTTGACAATGTTCTCGGTTTATGTGTTTTCAGTTGTAAATTCAAATAATTCTTAGCTACTTTTTCAACCACTAGATCTGGTCTTTAAGGCTACATGGATGATGTTTAATTTATTTCTCAATAAAGACACGTGGGATTAGGTGACACCCATGCTTCTTTAAGGTTTGTAGGCCTCCTTTCTATTAGAAATCCATCCTTGCTTGTGATTTGTTGCAATTTTTTTGAGGGTTTTCATTCATCGTTTATGTTCTCATCAATGTGGGTATGGTTTCATCATGGGTAATCAAGTGTGCGATACAAGAAAGCATGGGAGGTATGTAAATTCTGACATTCCCATCCCCCTTCCCAATGTCTCTTAATGAGATAAAAGAAGAGAACTGTTCCTAATTTCTAGAGGATTCAATAGAGGGGAGAGGATAAATTTTACACAAAGAAGTAGTTTTCGAGCTAGGAAAAGAAATATATTCAAAGGAAACCCTAGGTTTCAATTTCTAGTTCTAAATGCAACTATTTTTTATTGTAATAATCTGGGTTTTTTCTTGAACCTGCAATAACACTTGTAAGCTTTGAAGACCAATTGATTAAAGGCAGAATCAATCTTAGTTGACTATCTCCTTATGTATGGTATGCATTTATAGATGTATGTTGATTATATTTTCAACCAGAGATCAGTAAAATCATTGTAAAGCCTTTGCATAGTAACTTTTCAATATAATAAAGGAAATGTGCAGGTATGCTTGAGGATTACTAAGTATACTCTCTTAATATTCTACAACTATCTATTATCTTTCTTAATGAATGTGTAGAGCCTAGCTTTCCTGTTTATTTTGAAAGGTATAACATTTTATGGTGACTTGATTAAGCCATCACCTTATTTTTAGTTGTTGTTTGTTCAATTAAAGATAGAAACTATGTTTCCTAATGGATAAAGGCACTGGTCTATTCTTAGCTTTCTCTCCCATCATCCTCAACACACTCCAAATACATGAACCCAAAAACCTTTTAAAGTTTTACTTTTTGTGTGTTCTACTATCATTTTTGAATGAATACAACAATACAAGGGTGTATCATAAATTCATTCTCAGACACTTCTATGGTAGATTATCTATTAATAAGGTTCTCATCCTTACATATCCAAACTAGAAAATATGTATAATGTGACACTAGTATTGGGATACATTGTACAGTGGTTATAGTTTTCTATAAGGTATTTCTTAGTGTTTCAAATAATCAATTCGACACCTTAGGGAAAGGACCCCTTGGTCTTGTAGAGCTAGAAGTGAAGGAGGTCTTACCCACCTCAACCATTGGTCCCTAGGTTCCCAACCTAAAGATAGGTTTGCGGTTATTTTCCCAAGTTTGACACCCCTAGCACCTGGAAGATTATCAGACCTTAGGGATTTGGGGCCCAAAACTTTGATCAACAATAGGTGGATGGGGGATATAAATGTCAAGATTGAAAAGGAAAATATTTGGGAATATTTCATGGTAAAAATAGGTGAACAGGACAAGGAATGAAAGGGTTGTGATAAAATTTGTTAGGAAAATAATATAGGTTGATAAAAAATTCCTACATAACTCCATAAGAGAAAAACATGCATACAAGATTATAAAATAACCATATGAAAAGATCAAAGATATACCACAAGATAACACAATATATACCCTATGAAAACCCTTAAGAGAGAAAATTAAATCCTCCAAAAGAATCCATACTCAATGCATTATTGAACAATGAAAAAATTATGAAACAAAAATTCTCCATGAATGCTTGTAAAACATTAATCTCGTCCAATGCATGCTCTATGTGTACAAGCATGTATCCACACATTCTATGCCATGCTTCACATATTCACTCTTTATAAGAGATCTCAATACAATGACAACCAAGCGAAAACCACTAACTAGCCAACCAACTAGCCTCAACCACTAAATACATGCTTTATTTTAATAGAATCAAGTTCACACAAAAAAACCAAGTGGTAAGGTAAAACCATGTGCCTCAAAACCATGAGCACACAGAACTATTGAACCCATATTTAATTTTTGGCATTGTGTTTCCCAATATTAAATATTTTCCATGTTCAACCTACACATAAAATGTCCAAACAAATTTACATACAACTTTCAAGTGGACCCAAATAAATATTTAATGTGGCTAAACACATCATTTAAGATCCAATATAAATAAATATATATTTTACATAATTAAAATACTTCCTTATTGTGTAAGGTGTGCAAAACCCTTTTCCTAATAGATATATCACTCATATTTGGTAGGCCAAGCGGCCTAGAGAATGATGGTTTTTTGTGGATCTTTGGAAGAGAATGAGGGTCAATATAAGGGGCCATTACTAATTCAATTCTTTTTGGTTGATTTTTATTAAGCTCATGAGAAGTAGAAAGAGACATAGGGATAGAATGAGGAGGTGGAGGTGGATTATGAAAATCACGAGTAGTGGCATGACATCAATGCTTGTGCAATCCAACCAATTGGTTATGCCAAATTCATGCCTATGATTTATATGAATAAGGGGGA